>JBAMDN010000574.1:0-17964 GCA_037074945.1 Tetracladium marchalianum | reverse complement strand
GACGATTGGCGCGATGGCTTCTACGAACCGATGGGCTATCACACCGGTGGATCAGGAAGTATGTTACACGGTGGGATCTGGGGAAAACCAGATTTGAGGAAGCATATTTGGGATTATTGTCCGGAAATGAAGATGACGTTGAAGATGGATGCGCAGAAATATGTGCCGGGGGATTGTCATGCGAATTGGAAGAGGGGGGAGGATGGGTTGGAGGAGAGGTTTGTGGGTGAGGCTGGGGAGGGAATGGAGACGGAGTGGATTGATGGCGTGGAGTATCCTATGTTACCGCCTGGGTTGGTGCCTTGGTAGAGAGAGTGGAGGGGGGGAGTTGATTTCACATGAGCTAGATGTTATACCAAACTACGATGGGCGTAAGGCGTTGTTTTTTCTGTGATCTGGGTGTCGATTTTGCATTGCAATATCAACCTGAATCTCATGACAGGAAGCAAACAGGAGAGAGCCCAAAGATGTGACCAAGAGTGTCATGTCACACTGTATGATGTGTATTTCCCGTTCCTCCGTTTTTATATTTGATTTTACTTCTCTATACAGATGGGAGAGAAGATTTGGTTGATAGAAATGAACAACAATGAAAGCAGCAATGTACTGTACTCTATCGCACTATACTATACTGTATCCATATGCAAATAGCTAGACCATAGCCTAGGCGTTGGCGCTTTCCTAGATTTTTTTTGGGAAATACAATGAATGAAAAGAATGAATTCCCAAAGTGTGAACTTCGTAAACTGTCATGTGTCGATCTTGATCGTCTGCCCATAGCTTCTTTCTAACATTCCACCTATCCGCTCCGCTCACTTCTACCTTTTTCCTGATCTCACATTCCTCCTAGAACGTCCGTCGCTCCAACATAACAAAAACCAACTCACTCGAGTACAGCATAGCACATTAACTGCTTGGATACTATCCCCAAGAAATGATGAGGAGGATCAAATCCTACTGTAATGCCATTCCTACCTAGAACAAGTAAATAGAGAGCAATATGAATAGGTCAGTGTCTACTGTGGACAGTGCATTATTGGTATTTCTCGTCCCTTAATACGCTACTGGTAGTACCTGCCCAGTCAACGCAGGATTACAGTAACAATAGCCAAGCACCTCACGACCTGTGTAAAATAGACATGGTAATTCCCTGGAGGAGGTTTGGGAATCTGAAATTTACAGGACATTTTCGCTTCCTTGCTCCAAAGTGTACTTCTCTACTAGGCCGGGTTATGTTAGTTCCAATAGTCAACCAAGCTCAGCCAGCCATAAACAATCCTCTAGGAGCCGTTTGTCGCATCCTCGATTGACGCTGGTGTCTCACTAGTGTAGTCATGAAAAATAAGCTTTCCTTCTTCAAGCCTCCTTCATGAGCGCCAAAAAGCAGCACTTGCATCATTCGTTTTATGTTGTGTCAGAAGACAAAAAAGAAAAGGTAAATGATACATCAAACCTTCATGCTATCCATCATGTCTTGCGTCTTGAGACTTGATTTTTTTTTTGACAATGCAATGCGATGGAGTTTTTTGAATGCCATCATCAATATTATAATTATACATACATACGTTTCATTTTCTGCTATCGTCTCCTTCACTTTCCGCTGTACCGTTGTTGTGTCGGGTCCGAAGTTGACAATCTCTTGTAGATGCGCATTGCACACACCGTACGTCTTCATCCCTCCAACCGTCGCAAAGAGAAAAGAAGATCGTGACGCAACAAGAAAGTCAATCCCACCTTGAAGAAGAAAACGAGTTGAACGCCACAAGTTCCTCCTTCCCATGTTTCCCTCAAATTTTCTATATACAATCAATCAATCAATCAATCATCGTCATTATCAAAATCTGTCCACCTCCCTAGCATTCCCTCCCATCTAGCCGGAACAAAACTCCACGTCCCCTCTTACAAATGAGAATCTGAGACTGAAAATTGGGGAAAATACTCTATAATACTTCAAAGGCCAAAAACAATCAAGGAAGAAGTAGGACCGAGACACAAGACCAAGGACATGCGTCCGAAGGATGGCGTGCGTCCGAAACAAAGAAAAGCTTTTGCAGGCCATCCACCTCAAATTCTTGTTTCTCCTTTCCCCACGAGAACCGAAAAATGGCAGAATGGAAAGGGGAAAATGTGCAAGAACGAATTGTGGGGGATCCACAGCGGGGAAGGCAAGACAAACAGGCCGTCAAAACAATGCAAGCCAATTTGATAGAATTTCTTCTCTTCTCTCCTATGCGATAAGGGGAAAATATTATCCCTGTTCTCCTCCAAACACGCGTATATTAAAAGTACAAGCATTTAAAAAGAAGCAGCCTCATGATCGACGTGGTAGGGCATTGTTGTGCTTGAGCATCACGACAGAGTATCTATGGTTGATGTTAGTGGTTGAAAATGAGAAGATGATAACTCGGGCATGGGTAAAGGATAATATGAGAGTTTGTTCTGCCGGCTAAGTCGGGAGATGAAGAGAATGTATCCGAAGATTCGAATACATGTGGAGAATGTGGGGGTTACTCGGGTCTAATCACTTGATTTTGAGAGGCCGTCCACATGGCAGAATACAGTGTTTATCCATTGTCGCAAAAAAAAACGTCAGCAAGTGGGAAGGTAAACTTACGCAATGATACCTCCGATGGCCACAATGACACCAATCACGGATTTGTCCCCAATGGCTCGTCCGGAAGTCATCCATCCAAGAGCAACAATAGAGCATGTCTTGACATGTCCTACGACAGTACTAGAAACTGGTCCGGTTTGTGCAATGATGAAGAATTGGGACATGTTGATAATGCAAGCGAACAATCCAGACTGTCACTGCGGTCAGCTGCTTTCTGCATATAGAAGAGAATATTCGTAAATCTAAGAATGACTTACCAACAAGATCAAGAGCCACTTTGGCACGCTAACGTCAGACCATACTGGGAAAGTGTCTACGAAAGGAATAACATAGAGGAGCATGAACGAAGCAAGTGGTGCTTGGTTAAAGAGCAATTGCATACTGTTCATCTGCAACTTCTTGTGGTAGCTTGCAATCCAGACGGTGTAAAGCGAACTTGCGAAAATGCCGGAGAAGGCAAAAATAACACCGAGCGTGCTGGTCGTTTTGACATTGGCATCTGCACTTGGTTTCGAGTCGTAGTAGGAGACCATTCCCACCCCCAAACACGCTGGCACAAGGGCAAAGATGGCGTTTCTTGGAAGTCTAGCTCCGTAGAGGACGAAGTTCATGAGGGCCACAACGGGAGTAAGGAGAATGCGAGCGACCTGGTAGAAGGTGACGGAGGAGAATGCGAGCGACAAATTGGGAAAGATGACGTTCAAGGACATGGCGACTGCCAAGGGGATGATTTGCTTGATCGCGGCCTTCTTGGGGACGAAGAAGGCGAATCGAGGACGGGAGAGAACGAAGAGGGTAAGCCATGTTACGAAGAAGTGGAAAGAGGCGAATGAAAGTTGTACGAGTTTGAGGGAGGGGTCGTTGAAGATAGCCTTGTTGGTGAAGACCTAGCGAAGGTTAGTAGGTGGGTGGATGATCTGGGGAGGCCGATGCTCCTTACAATTCCAATTGTTGCCAACGTGTTGACGACCATCCACATAATTGCAGAGGTCATGGAGGTAGGAGGAGGTGGTGGAGTCGACACGGTCTTGCCTTCCTCCTCGTCGCCCATCAGGAGTGCTTCCCTCTCAATCTCATCAACATCGTCCAACTCTTCAGGCGTTTTCAGGACGTAGCTCCCGTCGCTCGAGTCTCTGCTGTTGTTCTTCTCATTGTACGCATCTGCGGCCGTGACGGAGGAGCTGACCGAGGATGCTCGTTCCGCCGAGCTTTCTGCCTTGTCAACCATTGTGGATATGGGCTGTAGATGTTGCTGTGCGTGTGAATGTTGGAAGTTGGAGGTTGGAGCAACAGAAGATAGAAAGGAGTGTGGGACGACCGAGGCAGTCAAGTCAGGGATGGGTGACCGGATATCAAGGAAATACCGAGACGCGATACTTTGGTGTCCAGAGGCTGGTGAATACCGGGAGGGAAGGGAGAGTTGGCGTTTGTCGTGAAAGAAAATCACAAAGTTGGATGAATGTTTGCGACACTGACAAGCCTAAGTCACCGCAGTACGAACTCCTGGCCGCGACGCCCTCAACCCTCTTTCCAAAACGGGTTCCTAACACTTTGAGCGAAATTTGGCACTTGGCAGGCGCTAGCAGGGATCTGAGATGACCTCCTTCGTCTTATCGCACCACAGCAGCCCAGCCTTGGCCGAGGGGTGCGTGTAGTGGACTAAAGCGGCGTGCCAGCAGGATATTGGACGAACGAATCTGAGTCGTAGGGAGGGAGTAGAATAGTGAACGCGTGGGCGAAAGTCAAGAACAGAGACAACTTTTCGTAACAAGATGGAGCAAATCCTACCAACTCGGTACGGTAAGATAAAAATATGTACTCTTTCACTTCTCCATTCCTCCGGATCCCTCCCCGCCAGCCCACATCAGTCCCTCAGCTTGACCTGTCAAATGTCACAAATGGTGCGGTAAACTCGAATCCTAAATCCTCCCTACTGCTTCACCTCTTGTTTGCCTAAGCGAAGACACTTGCACGAGGGACACGGTGGTAGACTTCGAGCAACTTCACCGTTACTTGTGTTCGCTACGAGGTACGAAGGTCTCAGCTTGAGATGGAATCATGAGAGAGACACAGTCTTCGTCGCATTCCCAACAGCTTCTTCCGGCAACTATGAATCCTCAACCATGCACCGTGATGATCTGGGAGTCTATATCAACAGGGCACCACCACCGCGCGCCTGGGTATTTTAAGCCTTCTGCTCATCACTTTGATAGTAGCAATTACGAGCTGGAGGAGATTACGAGCCGGAAAGGAATACGACCTAGAAGACTGGAAGTCCTTTTTTATGTAAACTCCTTCCTCGTAACGCACACCCACGCTGCCTTGAGCAGGACGCAGTAGTCCTGCTGCCTTCTGTCGTTGATTTTGCAAGTTTGATGTACTGCGCCGCAGCTTACCAACGAAAGCTCTGCAACGGCGACCAACAATCAGGCTGGCCCCGACCAAGTGTTACTGTGCTAGTGTCAGTATTCACGATGAGGATACGGATGAGGATGTCAGTACAGCTATGAATAGACAGACAGACAGGACCGTGTACTGTAATGTCATGCAACTGCTGTTGATGTTGGGAATAACAATCCCATGATAATATGAACAGTCATGTTTTGCTTCTGCTTCTGTGCTCTGCTTCTGTACTCCGTATCCTTGCTCTCACCACAATTCAAACATTCATCAAAAATCCATCAAAAATTAAAAAAAAACTGAAAAAACTGAAAAAGAAACAATTATCACTGATCTCTCACATTCCTGCTCCCCATCTCGCATGCCCCTCGCTAACAGCGGCGGCTCCCATCAAAACAAGCTGTATGGCGCAAGCTCCCCGTCAGCCTCGTCATCCGAAGGCTGGGAATAAAAAAGCCCGGCCCTCTTGGGGACACGAAATCCTCCGTTCGTGATATCTGTCCGCATGCTTGTCCCCCTCGGGGTGAACGTGTCGTGTCTGTAGAGATGGTCTAGTCAGCGAAATATAACAAGTTGCAAAATCATGCCAATCTCCAACTCTTGCCACCCCTTTGCCTCTCTTCTCGTGTTGTCCCCTGAAATCTCGATCCAGGCGCGCCTTCCTACTGGGCTGTCAAGAGCCAAGCGAATCTCGATAAACTTTATCCGAGCCCCTTAAACCTGGACATTTTTTGAAATAGCGGGACGTGGAGAGCAAGCGGACTTGGTCCTTGAACAACAGATTCCACCCCCTCCAAACCACGTCGCAAACCTCACAGACACGTCCATCCAAATACACAACTCCCCTCTACCACATCTCGACATCTCTCCTGACCACCCAATTCCTCACAATGGCTGTCACTGCCCCAGAAACTGCCTCCAATGGCCATACCCAGAGTAAGTCTTATCTTCCCACTCTTGCAGCCTCTCTGTTGTGGCCTCACCGTTCATTGTTGACGAGACGATGCAAAATCACAGGCCCATCCACCGACCCGCACGCAAACAGGTTCTTTGAGGATTTCGGTGTCTGGAAGGAGGCCCCAATCTTGAAGGGAAGCACCAAGTTTGAACCTCTCCCCGATGTCAAGAATATCATGATCACTGGCGGGGCAGGCTTTATGTATGTCCCTCTCCTGCAATGCGCCGAGACGATGCAAAGATGACCACCTCCTAACGAGAAGCAGTGCCTGCTGGTTGGTACGCCACCTTACCCTGACCTACCCTGACGCCTACAACATTATCTCCTTTGACAAGCTCGATTACTGCGCGTCCCTCAACAACACTCGTGCCTTGAACGACAAGCGCAACTTCTCCTTCTACCATGGCGACATCACCAACCCCTCCGAGGTCATGGACTGCCTCCAACGACACAAAATCGATACCATCTTCCACTTCGCCGCACAATCCCACGTCGATTTGAGTTTCGGTAACTCCTATGCCTTCACCCACACCAATGTCTATGGTACCCACGTCTTGTTGGAGAGTGCCAAGAAGGTGGGCATCAAGAAGTTCATTCACATTTCCACCGATGAGGTATATGGAGAGGTTAGAGATGATGCCGATGATTTGCTCGAGACCAGCATTTTGGCTCCCACCAACCCATACGCTGCCAGTAAGGCCGCAGCTGAGATGTTGGTCCACTCCTACCAGAAGAGTTTCAAGCTCCCAGTCATCATTGTTCGAAGTAACAATGTCTATGGCCCTCACCAATACCCCGAGAGTAAGTAACATGCCACTATGAGAAACATTGAGATCCCAATTCTAAAACGTCACAGAAATCATCCCCAAATTCAGCTTGCTTCTCCACCGCAAGCAACCAGTCGTTCTTCACGGTGACGGTACCCCAACCAGACGTTACCTCTTCGCTGGTGATGCTGCCGACGCTTTCGACACCATCTTGCACAAGGGTACCATGGATCAAATTTACAACGTTGGTTCCTACGACGAGATTTCAAATTTGACCCTCTGCTCCAAATTGCTCACCTACCTCGACATCCCCCACTCCACCCAAGAAGAACTCCACAAGTGGGTTAAGCACACCATTGATCGTCCATTCAACGACCATCGTTATGCTGTGGATGGCACAAAGCTCCGTCAATTGGGCTGGGACCAGAAGACCAGTTTCTCCGAGGGAATGGCCATTACTGTAGACTGGTACAAGCGTTTCGGAGAGCGCTGGTGGGGCGATATCTCCAAGGTGCTCACACCTTTCCCAACTGTTACCGGAACCGAGGTTGTGGCCAGCACTGAGCCAGTTGAGGATATCAAGGAGAACATGATCGTTGGTCCAGATGACGAGATGACTTTGAAGCGAAGACAGACGCAATTGGAGGAAACCGTTGCTGCTTAGAGGAAGATGATAGATCGATTTGTCCCCGTGCGTGGTTTTGAGGAAGCAAAAGATGATGAATGAACAGGCAGGCAGGCAAGTTAAACGACAGGATTGATTTGCAGGAGTTAATACCAGGAGAAGAAGAGCATCATTTTTTGCATTGTGACAGAGAAGAGTTGCCTTTATATTCAGAAAAACCTTCAGAATTGCTGGGTCGTCGGGTCGTCTAGAGAACAAATATATTATGGGCTAGTTTTTCAGATGGAAAAAAGAGTCTTAAAATCGTCTCTCTCTTCGTTTTGTGCAGTTATTCGTTCTGATGATGATATTATTGCGTCTTTTTCGTGTTGTTGATGATTCTTTTTTTGCAACTAGGTTCCTTTGAACAGAAGCCCGTCCCATTCGCCCACCGCTTACATCATTTGCTATCAGTGTTGTCACTCAGTCGATCATTCACTTGAGTGCTGCCTGCTGCGCGGTTTATTTAGTTTTATTCCATGCTTTGGTACTTTGCTCAAATGTGTACATATCTACGTAACTACGTTGGACCAATTTTGACAAAGGACAGCGGTTTGGTCTATGTTGAGTGAACTTAGACTTGCCTTGATGCAAGAAGTAAGAAGGAATCTCGGATCTGAGCACGATTGCATTCGTAGAGCTGATATGAGGTGGTTTTTTGTAAAGTTGAACAGAGTGATATGAGGTTTTCAGGCTCAGATTCTCGTTGGGGTTAAAGAAGGAAGTCTTTCGTATACTTTTTGGAGGAAGAAGGTGGATTCTCATCTAGGTTCTCCCTCCCACTTATGATCTCATTCCGATACCGTTATGTATGAATTTATGGATGTCATGCTTTTCAGTCATAATTTGCATCGTTCTTTATCTATTCCATGTCAAGGTTCCTTTTCTTTCCTTTTCGTTTCTTTGGGTTTCGTTAGCTCAAAATATCAATCAGCACAACAATCCTCCCCTCCGCACTCCCAAGAGCCCCAATCCTGAGTTCCTCGATCTCGATTTCGTGCCCTTTTCACCATTGTGTCTCTGTTGTATCTACATTCTCCCTCTCACTGGCTTTTCATGTTCCAAAGATCTCAAATCCCAACATCACAACTCCTCAAGCCTGCCGACACTTCCTTGGGGTTTCTGTGTTGGTGTTGTACTGCCTAGGTACCCTGTTGGTACAAACATGTGTATGTAATGCAAGAAGTCATGACTCCATCATGCTCTCATCCTCTCCCATTGGAATCACAAGATTCTTTAAAACCAACATCCTAACCAATCCCAAGCCCAACTTCCAAGTTCTTCACCGCCATATCCCTGGAATTCGGCATTTGTACTACCTAAGACGCCAATCCTTCCACTACAGCACTATGCATGCTCACGCACATCTATCATGTGCGAATGACTTTATTGTAACATACCAAACCAACCCTCCTCAAACCTGACAGCCAAACTTCCCACCACCATATCCCTGGAATTCTGCATCTGTACTTTGTGCTGTACTGTACCACTTTCCTCTCCAGCCAAATGTACATATGTCGAGTCGTGAAAATGTGACGAATAATTTCGCTTCCGTTTTATGTGTTGCATACAGTAGACTCGATAGGTAGGTACATATGGGGTTGGTTACACAACCTCAACCGCAGAACTCTTTTGGAAGTTTGGATGTGGAAAAACCCAAACTGTGGCCGTGACCGTGACCATGGATGGAATCGTCCATTCACAGGCGATAGACCCTCACCGATCCCGAATCCCAGAACGCCGGATGCGAGGTCCATACCACTGCCGAATGTTTCTCTCTCTTGACAGAAAAAGAAAGAAAGAAAAAAGAAAGGACTTTACTGTACTGTACCGTATGAACTCGAAACTCGATGCCGACCCGACTGACATAGCAATGGGATGGCTCCTATTGGCTAGATACTTTGGCTTACACATGGTAAGAGAAAAAGCAAAAGGAAAACAAAAATTCGGCAGAAGGAGATGAGTAGTGTATTGTAGATGGAATTGCCATGTTGTAATTGTTCGGCCAGGTTAGAGATGTGCGGTGATGCAGAAGGTGTGATTCCGTACCAACATATCCATCCACTTACCAACTCAACTCCAGACTCTCACATAACGGTCCGAAGCCGAACCCTCGTCTCTAGAACCCAAATCTCGGGACACGGTCTAAAGTTAGGTCTTTGAACGGTCTACCGTTCCTCCCTTTTCTTTTGTTTTGCTTTTTTAGAATGTGAAGGGAAGAAGTAGTACGTGGGAGTAGGTAAGCAAGGCAAACCACTCTAAAGTCTCTCGGACCCAACAGGCATGGAAATGGGTTTGATCCTACTGGCTATATTCATAGAATACAGATGAGTTGACATGTGAATACATCAACTCTGGGATTGATATGATTGTCAGGTCTGGAATGCGTATTTGAAGTATGCCGGTACTGTACAGTACATTACCATACTAACATAACAGAAAGGAAGAACGTGTACACACTATGGATACTCCAAGAAAAGCAATACTGCAGCACTACGTACAGCACACACAATGAGATCCTGCCACGACTTATTGTTGTATGTGAAATCTCTTGACATCTACTTCGATGCAGAGTGGAGGGAAGATTTGTGTATATCGTATGCTTTTAATTGGTTTTAATTGGAGACATACTGTAAGTGCCGAGGCAGAGAAGGGAAGGCCGTAGATACTTCGTATGGTGTTAGTCTGATATAAGAGAGTGAGTGGTATGGCAGGCAGACACGCAACTCGAGTGTTTTCTTTGCTTTTATTTCGTTGTTGATGCAGATTGCATACTGCATACACTGACAGCAGATGGAGAGTGCCAACGACAGGCATTATTGGTCCCAGCATACTGTTTGCTGGATCGGTGGGAAGCTGCATATATGTACTTGCACCGGATGTTGCTGCACACTGCTGTACTACGGTACACACACATCCTGTCTGTCACTAAGCTGTCACCAAGCAAATGGAACCACACTAGATTTTCTATGAACATGATCAATGTTCTAGAATTCGCACGGAGATAGTGAGAAATAAGAAGCACATCTTGTTATTGGACCCAAGGTGATAACAAACTCCACCGAGCGAGTACCTGCATCTGTTCAAGGCATGGACCCTCCGAGCCTCCCCCCATCTTCCCCTCCGGGCCTCCCCCCATCTTCCCCTCCGGTCAGACGGCGGACCGATCACAGCAGACCAGATGCGAGGACGGGTCCAGCAGTTGGCTGGCCCAGTTCCATGGAAGGGTGGCACGCTCCATTCCATCACCCGTGCTTCCCGCTGCGGCGCGCGATCTTTCGATAAACTCACGACAGCTCTCGGAGGAGCTGCTCCTCTGGGTGAAGGTGGCCCGTCCCCCGTCCCCGTCGTTCCCGTCGCCTCTCTTCATCTTCTTCTTTGGTGAACCCCCCTTCCCTTTCTTCCTCTTCGTGATCTTGTCTCTTCCTGATCTTGTCTCCTCCTTACTGTTGATCTGCTTGATTGTCGTGGTATTTCTTCCGGGGATACAGTAGCGTATTGCAATTCATTGTCCAGATACAAGTACAGTACCTACCTAACTGAGGATGACATCGTCATGAGATATTATTACTCCCTTGTCCTCCTCGCCACACAAAGGTAATCGCAGTCGCGCACAGCTGCGATTAATGAAAGAGGGGCGGCGCCGTCACAATGGACCACAATAATCTAGCAGTCGATATAGATTACGAGAATGAGAATGAGAATGAGAATGAGAATGAGAACGAGAACGATGGACGAGCCAGCAGCGAAACATCACAAGAATACCCCGAGTCGGAGGAGGAGTATGAAGATGATGGCAGAGCTGGGACACTTTATCATGCTCCGAGGAGTGAATGCGACACTGTGTTTGTGCCACCTCTCCCTCCATCTCTTCTTCTTCTTTTTCTATATCTGTCTCTCCCTCAGCAATCCAATCTTACCTCCTCAATTGCATTCTTAAACTATTGCTAATCATTGATCTTAAAATTCTAGCAATTCAACGCGCTCCCTCTACGAATACGATATAGAATACTCATATATCCACAACCGTCGCTACTGCTCAGACTACTTCCTCCCCAACGATGAGGACGAGCAGAATAGATGGCAGGTTATGCATCTGATACACCTTCATTTCTTCCCAAATCAACTCACCTCGGTCGAGTTCGTCGAGGAGCCGAAACGGATTTTGGATGTGGGATGTGGTCCGGGGGATTGGGTGCTTGATATGGCGATGGCGTATCCGAATACTGAGATTACTGGGACTGATAGTACGTCTCCCTCGAATTCGCATTTCTGCGCAACCAAGGACGAGTCATTGGAACAGTCCCTCTTTCCCAAATGTGTATATTGGACAGTATGACATATACATATGTAATAAGAAACTAACCATGCATTTTCCAGTCGCTCCCATCCAGCCCACCAAAGTCCCTCAAACCGTCTTCTTTGAAATTGACGATGCAGAAACCCCTGGTGGTTGGACCTTCACGACACCCTTCGACCTGATACATTTCCGCAGCATGGCCGGGGCATTCACATCCTGGTCCGATATTTACGCCGAAGCGTATAATCATCTCTCCCCCGGTGGCTGGATAGAAGTTCTAGACTACGACAACCATTCGGACCTTCTCGAATTCTTCAAGGATGAACCCGTCATCGTTTCCTGGACGCACACACTCATGCTCACTATGGAAAAGCGCGGCACCAGCATCGGCTCAAAACATTTAGACATCAGTATGTTAGAGAATGCGGGGTTTGAGGAGGTGAGTGTGTGTGATTATGATATGCCGATGGGCGCTTGGGGCGATGAGGATAGTAGAGGGACGGCGGCCCTATTTTTACAGGTTCAACTTGATGCGATCGAATCGCTATGTTTGAGGCCGTTGGTGGAGTTTGCTGGGTGGGAGGTGGATGATGTGCTGAAGCTGGTGGAAGAAGTGAGGGAAGCGACGAGGAGGGTGGCTGGGAAGAAGACTACCGCGAAGGGATGCCAGTTTAGGGTAAGGGTTTTGAAGGGGAGGAGGCCGTTGGTGGAGAAGGAGGGGAGGAAAGCGAATGGTGTCGGTGGTGGAGGGGAGATGGATGGGGTCTCAAGTCCGTAGGTGGAAGTTGGAGAGGGGACCGTAGATGAAGAGAGTGTGTGTCCCCCTACGGCGTTGACCTGCTTGGAATAGATCCAGCTTTGGATCAGCTCACTCGGTCATTCAGTCTGCATAGAAAGAGAGAAGGACAAAAAGAGATAGAAGAGAAAAGGAGGCGAACCAGGAGAAAGACAGAACGAAGAAGGAGGCTCTAATGGAGAAACAAAGCAGAGAGGAAGAAGAGGGAAAAAAGAGAGAAGGTGTATAACGACATTATGATGCTATCTTTTGTTTTGTTTTATATAGAGATACGGTGGGCGGCAAACAGTCTGTTTTTAAAATTCCCCCGGATCTTTATTTCCAAATAAAACATGGTCATATATATATTATAGAATGACTTCTTTCGGATCTGTGAGAAAGGTAGAAGAGAAGTGAGATGATGAGAGTCGAGATAGAGAGATGATTGGGTTGACATATTACATTCTATGTGTACTATGTTATATATCATTGGAAGTGACTTAGAGATCAGCGGATATTTTCTCCACTTCCTAGGTATCTAGTGACACGCGATATTCGAGGATTGATAAAGTTCATGGGAAAATAACAAATCTCCGAATCAGGATTGGGCTTTGGATCGCCTCGGCTGTTTCTCGGCTCCACTACATCATCAGCCCAAGCTTTTTTGCTCCAGGTCTTGACACCTTGACATCCACCAAGATAAGTCTCGTACCCTTGAAGTGCTCCACGGTCTGAGAAGCACAAAATCGAAGCTACCTTTGCAAGTTATAGTTGCCTTTAGCGAGCAAAAATCATGGCGCCATTAATAGCGACTGCCAAACTCACCACCGCCTGCCCTCTATTCGCCTGCGACTGGGATGCCTCAACAGTAGTTGTAGGTGGTGGGGGAGGTGATGGCAAGAACGGAGTTCCAAACAAAATTGTAAGAACGTCGCGGAACCGAGCTTACTTCGCATTCTTTGCGCCATATTCTAATTCGAAATTTGATGGCAGATCTTGCTTGACGCAACAAATCCAACAGAACTTGTTGAGAACGGCGAAATCGAGCTCAGCAAGGAAGAAGACAGCGTCACCAGTTTAGCCGTGGGACAGAGCAATGGTGTCGCAACGCCCATCTACGCAGGCGTCAACTCAAATCAGAAGGATGTAGTGGCCGGAAAGAATACGCATTTCAGAGTGTTGACCGCAAAGACGAATTCCAGGGGCGAGAAGAAAACGGCAAACAGGATCACGCAGGTTTCGAGGACGGCGCAATTTGCAGGCAGAGACAAGGATATCTATCAGCGAGTGACACGAGTGTCGCGACCTGCGGAAGGGCAACCACAAATTGGAGCGCTGTTGAGTGGTCTGGCAGATCAATCTGAAATCGTGTTTCTCGAATTAGGCGGGGAAACTCCCAGGAAAATTGAGGGCATCAAGTCACCGAAGGAAGCTGTGGATGCAGACTTTATCTGGGACGGGCCGAATAGCCATCTGTTTGCGTTCTGCGACGCGCACGATATTTTTGTCACCAAGATTTTGGAAGGAAAGCTGTCTGAGGAAGGGCCAACGTGCATTTATGTCACACCCGCCTCGGATCACTTCGAGAAGCCGTCGATACCATCGTTCAGCGGATTGAGATGGTTGACAAAGGATTATATAGCGACACTCGCTAATATACAAGGGGGAAATGGAGCTGTGGTTCAAATACTTCGCCTACCTCGCAGTGGAACTGGACATGCAGCAGTTGTGCAGTCGATTCGATTGCCTTCCAGTGTGAAAAAGGCTACTGGATTTGCAGTTGCAAATCTCACACCTCCTCTGTCCCCATCAGATCCTCAAGGATACACACAATTCGTCATTGCTGTTGCCGGTCATGATATTTCCATCAATCTCTACAAATTGGACCTCCAAGTTGAAGCTCGGGTCAACCTAGTCTCCAAACTCAAGTCCTTCAAGACCCTGAAAAACGACCACCCAATTCAAATCACATCTCTTGCATTCTCCAAATTCACACCGCCCACCGAGCGCATCACACCGCAGACACCACAACAATACCTCAAACTCGCCAGCACCAGCATGAGCAACACCCTCGTCGTGCACACCCTCCCTATCTTCCCCGTCCCCCTAAGCGTCAAACGCGGCCAATCCAAAACCCCGCGCTACGTCGTTGCTCTCCCATCTAAATCCTACAACCTCGGCTTCCTCATGTTCCTCTCCATCATTCTCGTCGGCCTCGCCTCCATCTTCGCCGAATCCTTCGTCGAGATCCGCGGTGGCCCCCCTTCCCGCATGGGTATCACGAAGTACATCCCTCTTGATTGGCAATACGCACTTGGTAAACAGTACGAATTCCCCGCTGGATATAGTTCTAGTTTGAATGCTCGCACTCCTACTACTATCTCAGCCATCACCACGGAGACCAAAACCGTCCTTCCCGTCGATGCGAAAGAAGCTGATAACGTCGGTATCGGCCTCGAAGAACTCGTTAAGCAAGCACAAGCTGCAGCGGGCGATGGCGTGGTGATTATTAATGATCTCGCTGGTGATGAGGGATTAAAGGTAGATGTTCATGATAGTAAGGAGGAAGGCCAGGCTCCTCCTCCGGAGGCGAAGAAATGGGAAGATCTACCGACTAAGCAGAAGGAAGGGTGGAAGAAGAAGTTGAGTGACGCCGGTCACTGGGCCGAAGATATGGGCGAGACGATCTTCAAGGGCGTTTTGTTTGGTGAGTTGGCTGGGGCCGTGGGTCATGCTGTTGCTGGTGCTTGAAGAAGATTCCTTTTTTTTTGGCAAAAAAAGGGTGGAAGAGAAAGGTCGGTGGGCTAGTGTTGGGGGCGAAAATGTATGAGATGTGTGGCTTTCTTTCCATCTTTCGTAGATTTTCTGTAATATGTGTATGATGATGAAAAGATTTAATGATTATCTGAACTGTTGGACTTTGCATTCGCTTTGCATTCGCTTTTCATTCGCTTTGCATTTGTTTGGCTTTTGATTTTTGATTTCTTTCCCAAGCAGATGACTCGCTGTCTTTTCTTCAGGTGAAGAAGGAGAAAGTTAATGTTAGCTCTTTGGGCATGTCTTGTCTATTTAATCATTTCTGTGTTGAGCTTTCTATGATAGACAGTAATAATCTACGACTTTGCACACGACAACATTTTTCAAGTGGAAGTTTGGTTGATGGGAATTGCCTGTCAATCTTCTCAGGTTGATGTGGCGAAAGCTCATCGATAGGTCTAACAACGTAATTGGCTCAGTGAGATACCGTGTAGTGTTGGCAGAGCAGATTTGAATCTGGGAGTTTATCTATCATTCTCAATTTCGTACTGTGTGTGTAGCTAGCAAGGGTTGTCGGTATTGTACTGTTCGGTGAGCTGCTGTAGGGAAGTGGATAGTGGACTGGGAAATCTGGGATGGGTAGGCAATATGTAAGGTAATTAGAAGTGGAGATTGAGAATATTAGTCTTCACGTTTGGATTCGTTGTCCTTGAAGCGAAGCAGATAGGATAGAACATTTAACCTTCCATGAACTGCCATATCCTCCCTGCTTCTGAAAAGCACTTTGTAGTTGTATACTCGTCAAGTGTTCCCCTTCTGTCACCATCAAACGCTCCCCTTCCACCTTAGGTTTACTCGCTCTCACTAACCTACCCATCTACCTGTGAATCCATTCATCAACTGACTTACACATCCTCCTCCCCCCTCCAAAGCACCCACGCAGTAACAACACCCAACTTCAACCCAGCAGCAACCCACAACACGCCCGCTGTCCCAAAACCATCCCACCCCGCACCCAACCCTCCAAGCACAGCACCAATCAACAACAACACCGGCGCCGCAACCCGCCTATTCCTCTCTACATTCCCAAACCCAAACAACTGTGCATCCGAAAAAAGATCACAATACAAACTCGTCAGCACGACTGATGTCAACGCTGGGTATTTTAACGCGCGGCTCGTGACAGCTTGACCGGATGATTGAAATGCGATGAGTAGGATGGGGAGGAGAACGGTCCAGTGAAGCGATGTTGATGGCGCTGTGGTGGGCGAGGGGGTGGAAGATGGGGATGGGATGAATGTTAGAATGGAAGCGGCGGCGAGAATGAAAACTGTCTGCATCAGGAAGGAGAGAATCAGAATCCAGCGTTTGCTAGGCGAAGGGGCGAGGTGGCGATGGAAGCGGGCGAAGAGGAAGGAGCCGACGCAGAAAGATGTGAGGGACGTGAGGGACTTGATCCAGCGTGTTGAGGTGGTTGGGGAGGCGAGACCGAGGCCTATGTAGACGGTATTTCCTGGGAGATTGTTAGATTCTGAGTAGAATTTGATCTGGTGTTATGGTTGAGTTGAGTTTGTTTGGGTGAATTGTGAGTTATGGAGTTGTGGGGATAGGGTTGGAGGAGAAGGTGACTTACCAGTCTGCATAGAAACGAAACTTCCCCTGTTCATTGGAGGGGCTGATTAGTATTCCATCTCGGTATTTTCGAAAGAGATCATTCAATTGATGAGGCCATACCAAGTTGAAATCGAAGCACTATCAAGCAGTCCCGTGATGATATAACAGGATAGCAAGACCCAGTCCGCGCGTTCACGGTTGATGTTCTCATTCAGTCTCGCTTTGAAGTTGGACTTAGATGAGAGGTGACCATCTCGATTGCTGATGAGTGGTTGTTGCTCTTCGTCGCCGCGGAAGGATAGTTGAGCTTGGTTGTTGTTGTCGTTTGCGCTGGCGTTGTCGCCGGTCGTGCCGTATGTCTTTGAGGGTTTCATTGTGGTGTGATGGCAATAGTGAAGGGTCTACTTTATCTGAGTTCTTTGGTTAGTGAAGAAGATGAGATGAGATAGAATTGGATGGAATTAGACGTTGAAACCTCGACAGATGAGCGCCTCACCTAATGGGAAGGAAGTGTTGGTGGTTCAAAGACGAGTATTCGAATACTGCAAAATCAGTATAAAAAAACTCGTATCCGTCCGTCCACTTCGTCTCTTCGTCGACCTTTCAAGAATGAGAGTAGGAGGTAAAAAATGGATTGAAATGATTTAATGCTCTACGATTGCCCTCGAGTACTTGAAATTCCGCCAATATGAAAGGAGGAAAAATAGCCATCCACTGCCATGGTTACTCCTCCTCCACAAAAATGATGACTGCTGAGACGGGAAAGCGGCAGATGGCTATGGAGAACTCTCGCAAAGTCGGCCTCTGGTTTGAGGGGTAACCACGGCGATCTTTCGGTCCTACCTCGAAGTATCGACTCAACCACTATTAATAAAAGCTTTTGTTACAATATAACTAGCGTGCATGGACTTCGTGGGGGGGGGCCCGGAAGTGCGGGGAACCTGGTTTTTAAACGAGTTCCCGGCTGCGTCCCATACAACTTCCAGTGTCTGTCGATGCTGTTGGATGTAATAAAAGCTTGAAAGGGACAACTCTAAATTCCCCGACGCTTAATGCAGTACAAGAACAAACCGGATGATTGGTCTAGAACGGCGAGATATCAATCCACCTGACCA
>JBAMDN010000573.1:0-21427 GCA_037074945.1 Tetracladium marchalianum | reverse complement strand
ATCGAAGCCGAAGAACACTTCCATCTCCCGAACCATTAATTACTTCCATGTCTCCTCTTTTTTGTTCACTTGTATCAGACTGAGTGTTGATTGACCGTTTCTTCCATCAAAGACGACTTTTTTCTTGTATCTTTATCTTCTTGAGACCCAAGTGATCCGCTCACGATGTGGGTTGAAAACGCCTCGCAAGAGGTCAATGATCGTTCGCAGTGGCCTACGATTCTTGCTGTGGTGATCGTTTTGACATTGCTCATGGCCACGACTGTTGGACTACGAGGTTATGTTCGTGGTGTAATGTTGCAGACGATTGGAAAGGATGACTGGGTCATTCTCTTCTCAGCAGTACGTCTTCTTCTTTGTATAACAAGGAAATCATTCCAGCTCGCTTCTGACTGTTTTTCTAGATTTGCAGTGTGATATACAGTGGTCTTGCCATTGGTCGTAAGTACTCCTTTCTTCTTGCCGTCTCTTTGACAGTCATTGACGAGGAGTAGAAACGAAATGGGGACTTGGTCTCGATATCAAAGACAGACCCAAACCCAACCTGAATCAGTATTCAATTGTAAGTTGGCTACTTCCCCATAATTTTGCGTTGGGATGATACTAAACGCCACCGACGACAGATCAATTTTGTTGGTCGCCCGTTTTACATGGCGGGAATTACAGGCTTCAAAGTCGCTCTGTGTATCTCTTACCTCCGCATTCTCAAGCAATCCAACAAAACTTACAAGTATATCGTGTGGACGGTTGCGATTAGTTGTGTGGTTCTCCAGTAAGTAGCTTTCGCACAACTTCAACTATGATTCATCAGATCCAAGTGATTCTTGGTCATTCTGTCTCAATATACTGACTTCATATCAGCGCGGCCGGAACCTTGGTGCTTCTCTTCCAATGCAAACCTGTAAGTAGTTCCATGTTCTCATTCCTTACTAGAACAAGAACAAACAAGAATTAACCAACGATCAAAACAGGTCCGCAAATCATGGCGACCACTCACCCCAGGTTCCTGTCTACCAAATGACAAAACATTCTACACCCTTGCCGGCGTAACAATCTTCTACGACTGCGTCATCTTCCTTCTTCCAATCCCAATTCTCATGCATCTTCAAATCAACAATCGTCGAAAGATGGCATTAATCGCCATGTTCGTCCTCGGACTCTTCACAACCGTCTGCTCAATTATGAGATTGATCCAAATCATCACAATCGCAAAGACAGGAAACTCAACGATGTTGGTTCTTTGGGGTACGATCGAGATGAACGTCGGCGTAAGTTTTACTCTCCTAACAACAGAAATCGAACAATAATCTGATTGATCGTCATCTAGATTGCCCTCTGCTGCATTCCAACCTTAACACCACTGTTCACTTACTTCCGCGAAAAGACCAGCTCCAGCACAGCACGCTACGGCAAAAACCACTACGGCAACTCCCACCCCCACGAAAACACCGGTCATTCCCTCAACATTCTCAAATCAGGCCAGCAAACTCGTTCTCGCATTACGGAAACTAGTTCGGAGCGGTGGAAGGATAGGGATAGTGAGGATAACAGCAGTCAGGCGGGGATTATTGGGTTGGAGAGTAGTTTGGGGGAGATGGGGAGGAAGGAGAGGGATGAGCAGGAACAGCTGGGGAGAAAGGGGGGAATCGTGGCGACGACGAGGGTCGAGGTGAAGATTGAGGATGCGAGGGAGAAGGAGGGGAGGGATGGTGCGTGGAAGTGATAAGATCGATGACGGAAAGTGCTTAGATTGCAGAGAGGCCATCATATATTGGGAAAAAGATGGCAACAAAGGAATCAAAACAAGCGAGAATACAGATCAAAAGGATACGAGATGGAAAAGCGTTCAAGGATTTGTAGGACGGAGTATGGGATTGGTCTGGATATCAACTCTCTTGTATTACATTGTACGGTTGAGTGGTCGTGTCTCTTAGCCCTTTGCTTTCTTGGAATTTTGGTTGTGTTTGATTTATTTTTCATGATTTACTTGGGTTTTGAGATACCTCTTTGTTAGCTACGAAGTATTTGTTCGAGTTGTTCCACAAAAAGCATCAAGGTCATTCTTTCAATTTGGGCTTCGCCCACAAAGTTCGCCTCCAACCCCAAAGTCACCCATGCCGGCACTGTATAACACTTTCACTACCTTCATAAGCCGCCCATCTATCACACATCAGACTGTAGTCGAAAAATTGCCACCACCCGCTGTTATTCATTCCATTCCATGAATCCCTGTTACGTACAGCAATCAACAGGTACAAGGAAATGCTGGTTTCTCACTTCTTCTTCCACTGGCTCTCTCCATCATGATTGGTCAACCCGAAATTTGAAACGGGCAAAACCAACACTTTTACTGGGTATGAATGAGTTATCATTAGATTGATTGTAGTACTGTAGAGGCGCATATTGATAAGGGATTTGCATTTGAATTTAGTGGCGGGCAAGGTTTGCGATGGTACTCAACCTTGTGAGTTTACGGATGAGGTTAACAGTACGATGGATCAGGGGAAGCAGAGGCAAGACAAGACAAGTGGGGTTTTGAGATCTCAAATCATGTCCTATTAATTGATTTGGCCTATGAATCGTGATTATCGATCACAATTAAGTGGCGATTACTGTACCTATCTGAGCTTTTTCCTTTTTTCCGCTACTAATACCAGCGTAGTTCAAAATTCAAAGATCAGATTCGAGTACCCAAACTTCCTGGTGGCGCTTTTTCACCTTCAAAGACAAGCCGTTGATTTATTTCCGAAGTGGGTTAACCGAAAGTTACACAAAACTTTCGGGGGCGTGTTCGCGTGGGAAGGAAGGATTTCAATAAAATTACCGGCCGCAGCCTCCTTACTCGTTTCAATTCAATATCCACCGTTTGAATGACAACGCTTGTGGCTTTGTGGGGGCGCTTGCAACGGCTTCTTCTTCTTCTTCTTCTTCTTGTTCTCAACTTGGAAGTTCGCGTACGAATTTCCAAGGACATGCGGGCACGTTCTTGATCTGGAACTTTGGAACACGAGCATTTCCAGATCTCCTAAACTCCAAACTGTTTTCTCGAATAATCGAACGATTCTTCGAGTTCAAACCGAGTCAGTAGCTAAGTCCTCCGGTGCTCCATCTGGCTACGTCTACTTCTTTGGGCACGCGCAGAAACCCTCACATTCGGATCAAATCCGAGGTTTTGCAAGACTGCTACAGTAATACCGAATGTAAACTCTATTTCACGGGAGTTGGGGTTCCCAAGTACGAAGTATCTCGTATCGTGGAGACTTTCCTTGAACGGCCGTTGGAAGGGTTACGGAGTAGTGAAGTTTATTTCGTCCCTGCATAACGTCAGAAAAAAGGATGTGACATTCACTGCAATCTCAATATTCCCACGCAATTTTTCTGAGCGCGACACTGTTGTCCAATACCATATTTTGCCATGCTATTATTCCCGACTTCTTGTGTCAATCTAGACCTGCACAAAAGAGCAAATTTTAAAGATGTGGAGGATTCGAATCCTAGTATCGGAATCGTAACTCTTACCTCCTTGTCCACGGAACGATTGGACGTCTCAAACAGGGAGGCAGGACAAGACTTAACCTCATCTATTTGGTGAAAAAGAGATTTTCGCTTAACATTTACGGATAGTGGAGGTACAGTAGTATCTCGTGCTAGGTAGTATGCGTAAGGAAGAAAGCTAAGACCGTGGCGCGGAATGCTGTCCCCGGCCGGTTGACCCACAGACAAGAGCAAGGGTATGCGGCAGATGAGCGGAAGTTCAGAAAGGGGTGTGATGAGGAACATGGGGCCATGAGACATGGGTGGTGTTGGTGATGACAGGCGGAATGCGGAAAGCCAGGGTTCTAGGAAGAAGGACAAGGAGTGGGAGTGGCACGATAAGATCCTTGTTTTTTACTGTTGGAAGGAGGGTTCACTCCCATGTCTGAGAGATGAGGAGAAACGGAGGCCAAGATGAGGAGAAACGGAAGCCAAGTTGAGAGAGATTGATGTGTGGGGGTTTCTAGTTCTAGTTCGGCAGAAGGACTTTTGTGCGGGAGCTTGCGGCATGTTGTGCATCTTTTTGGATGGGGGATTGAAAATCGAAGGATTGAGCAAAAGGAAAGTATAGGATCAGAGGAGAGAGGGGCAGAGGGGCATGAAGAGCGATGACTTTAGCAGCCGTCCCGTTTGTTAACGATCCTGCCTGCAAGCATAATCCAGTGAGGGAATACATCGAGGAAACTGGGAATGATTTCGAGAATAAGATAGCAACAGTGGCCAGAGTTTTCTCCGATGTTACACCATAACCTAGCTACCCTGCCTTCGCAACAACAACCGCATTCTCTTAAGCGAGCTGTCTGCCAACCAGTATTTTCACATGATGCATCCCAAGAAATTTCAGAGATGGAGACAAACAGTTGGTATCCAATAAACAAAGCCTGCGTACGTGACACCGACAGGTCAATGCAAAACACCAAGATTTAGCCAGATAAGGTTGTTGGTGTTTCTTCCTTGGTAGATGCGTGCGGCAAATTCATCACACCCTCTTTCCTGTGCCTTGTTGGTTTGCGATAAACGATATGGTTGTGTTGTGTTTTTTCCTCGTTTGGTACCACGGGCAACCGTTGCAGAAACGTGGTGTGTTGGTGTGTAGGTTACCAACATTATCGTCAAGGCTTTTGTCGAAGTGACATTCATTCAAGCAAAAGAGGGTGCGCTTTCAACGCCTCATCCGTAGCGGGTTACAACCACATTTTGGTAGCGGCTTTCCGTGGCTTCCAAACAATCCACCTTCCGACTTCCCCCTACCCTTGTGGATTTGCCGGGGCAAGTGACAACCTTGTGGATTGCGGCACTGCCTCGGTGTTGGTATTGAAAACAGTTTCTGCCTCCGAACGGCACAGTCTTAGCGATCGTGAGATGCGCTTAGCCGCTTGTTGATTTTTTTCAATACGGGACAAAGAAAAGGAAAAAACTAGAAGCCCATCGATTCTAGAAGCAAGGTTTTGTCGTGCTTTTCATCAAATCTTGTGCCGTGGGCCGTGACCCTCGACCGTTTACGTGTAATACTCTTTTGGGGCAGAGGCGTGCAGAATACCCTGTTGTGGTTGTAATTGACAGGATTCTGGTTTGTGGAGTGTCCCGATGGCAGTTTGGGGGAATAATGTGGGCGTGCGCCACTCATCAGTTAAGGATTGGAGCCGTTTCTCATGCATGAATTGGCTGATATGGTGGTGTTTGGATATTAAGACGACACATCGAATGTTTGTATTCCTCGCGCAATATTGAGCTGTTCTGGATCGACAAATCTGTACGGAGTCACGTCTAAACACCTCAACATTCGCATGACCTTCGACAAGAGCGCAGACTCAAAATCAATATCGTATGACCATTTGGCCAAACGCGTTCTCCAAGCTACTGTGCATTACAGTAGCTCCCGCAATCTCTCGAGGTTCGAAAGAACGAGAGGGAACTTTAATCACACCTCCCGCTCCTTCCAGACAGCTTCGGTACATCAATATTATCCACACCTTACCAAACAAAACATAGAATTTGCACTGCTGATCTCTACCTATCACGGATAATTTTCCAAACCTGCATGTTCAAAATGCACGCTGCAATGCATCTGCACTCTGGACATTCACAGCATTCATCCAGGCCATATGGTGGAATTCAACCCTCGCTTAAACCGAGCTTTCTGAACTTCCAGCTGCAATTGACCCCTCCATCACACTTTGACTTTCCCAAGAATACATCAAGCAGTAATTGATCTGCATTTTACCAAAGTGCCACACATGTTATTTCTTTTTTCTATGATTTCTATTCCTTGAATTGAAACAATCCGGCCAACATCATGTCTCCCTCTCCCCCCCAAATCCAAAAGCCACACATCCTCATCATCGGCGCCGGAATAACCGGGCTCATCCTCGCCCAATCCATCCTCAAACGCCACCAAAACAACCACAATATCACCACCAACAACACAACTACCGCTGCAACCACTACCACTACCACTGTCACACCAACATTCACCATCTACGAGCGCGACCCGACACCCGGTTTCCGAGGCGCAGGATGGGGACTAACAATCCACTGGGCGCTCTCAGACTTCGTGTCACTCCTCCCTGAACACTTGGTTGATAGATTACCCGAGACATATGTCGATGCCGATGCAGTCGAGAGGGGAGAGACGGGGCATTTCCTACTGTTTGATTTGCAGACGGGGGAGACGAAGTTGAGAGTTCCTCCCAGTGATAGAATTCGCGTTTCGAGGGAGAGGTTGAGAAGTTTGTTGATGGAGGGGTTGGATATACAAGTAAGTTCACCAATTTACTCACACGCCTTTGCTATTTCTCTCATTCGCATGTTTCAGGACTTTGAAATCACATTTATTGTTTCATCGAATCTAAATAAAAACTAATCAAGCCGATATAGTGGTCAAAAACGCTCCTCACGTTCGAGAAACAAACCAAAGGAACTATCACAGTCCAATTCACCGACGGCACCACAGCAACAGGAACGCTCCTCATCGGCGCCGACGGCGCCCGCTCCCAAGTCCGCAAGATCCTTTGTCCAAGCAAACATCAAAACAATGCTCTTCCCATCAAACTCCTCGGCGTGAGCGTTCCCTACACCAAATCCCGGTGTAAAGAAATCCTCGCTCTCGATCCCTTCTTCTTCCAAGCTACCGATCCTGCTACGGACGCATTTCATTATTTTTCCTTTCTCAAGATTCCACAGGTGAAAGATAGGATTGAGGGTGTTGATGAAGGGGAGGAGAAAGTCATCTGTCAGATTATGACGAGTTGGCCGTATCGTGCTGATTTTAGGGGGAAAGGCGTGCCGACTGATGTGCCGAGTGAGAATGTGGAGAGGCTGAGATGGATGAAGGAGATTGCTAGTGGATGGACTGAGCCGTTCCGTGGGTATTTTCAGGATATTCCGGAGGAGGTGGAGGCGAAGGAGATTTCGATTGAGGATTGGGTGCCGGCGAAGGGGTTGTGGGATAATGCTGATGGGAGAGTGACCTTGATTGGGGATGCGGCGCATGCGATGACAATGTGTAAGTGTTACATACACTATTTACTATCACTCTACCACCGTTCTATGTCCTCTGTCTTCCAAACGGATGTTTTCTTGGACTGATAATAAAATTCCAAACAGACAGGGGAGAAGCTGCGAATCACGGAATAGCAGATCTCGCCAATCTTTATAGACAGCTCTTCTCGGAAAGGCCATTAACGCAGAAAGAACGGATCGACGCGTACGAGGAAGAGATGATTTCTCGTACCAAAGTAGCCGTGTTGACTTCAAGAAGAGCGTGTATGGATGCACATGATTCAAAATTGATAAATGAGTCGAGTCCGCTCGTTGCAAAGCGGGTTATGATATTCGAGGAATGAGCATGCTGATGGGCGGCAACAACAACAGTACAAGTTGAAAGGCTATCCTGTGGACAAATGCGAAGGACTGTTTTCTTAGCAAGACGTTCAAAGAGGAGTAGTGCCCATTCGATGTCCGTTTTGAGGGTATGAGTGTTTCCAACGTAAATGAAGAATTATACCTGAAGTCATTGAATGGCAAAGAAACATAATCTCTCATGCTGATTCTGGATACTCCGAAGCGACTTTCGTCAACTTCATTTAAGTTCAGCAGCAATACTCAGGGATAAAACCCGCCCTTAACAATCCGCCACCTATTTGTCCAGTACTGCTGAACCACATCCTTCTTTATGAAAGGCCATGGTCTCGGCTCCTCCGGCTCGGACCATACTTCCTCCCTCTCTGCATCTACAAAACCGCGTCCCCTTGTGGTCATATTTCTGCTGCAATTATACTCGGGCCCGCCACACCATGGCCCATCAGCATCTCTGCCCTCCCAAACTCCTTCCATCTTCTTTGATTCCAGTGCCAGATATCTATGCGTCTCCTGGTAGACAGACTCCATTTTTGAAGTCCAAACATACTTGTGAGATTTTTCATTATCTTTCAACTTCTCAGCTTCTTCCTCTTTGCCATACGGCAGGCGACGAAAATGCACACTTTTCTCCGGAACAGGTCCAGTGCTGCCGTCGGTATCTGAGAACCAACCATCGATATCCAAGCTGTGCAAATGGGGTTTGTTGGAGTCTGGGGAGAAGATGGTTGGAGCTAGCTCACAGATAGCGTCAAAATCGTCGTCGTCGTGGTGTAGAAATTCAGCATCGATCTCAAGATAGATCTCTTCGAGTGAAGGAGGAAGGGCTTTAATGAATTCTACAATGTGCTGTTTCATTTTAGCGTGAGCAGATACTTCCCATAATGATGAGGAGGGGAGGGGGGACTCGCAGGTGTGTACTCATCAAGCAGTATCCAACCACCATCATTGAAGGAGTCATTCAATGCGTCTACCACGTATAGAATTTTGAGATTTTTCCAGGTACTGAACACAGTTCCAATCTCATGGGAGAAAGTCGTTCCCAAATTCGTGATGGTCAACCTCTCAATCTTTTCGCTAAGCGTAGAGTTCGTCAGGGCGGCGAAAAAGTCCAGGACGGGGATTTCCGTCCCTTTGGTGTCGTGGATGGATGACACTAATTTGAGTACTTTGAGGTCAGGTAGAACATCATTGATCTGTAAAATCCATTCAACATTTTCCTTGGTCGACAAATTGTTGGGTACGGGAATCGCTAGTGATGTTAAAGCTGGGTGCTTGGTGATGAAGGCTAAAAAACCCTCTTGGACGGGACCACCGAGGTCGTCGTCCGAAATTCGACAGGAATATCCAAAATGGCGAAGATTTGGCAAATTGCTACCGTGGGATTCACTACAACTGGTAGATATCGAGGCATCTTCAGATCCCGCAGAATCATTAGTACCATGCTCATGATAAAGATGATACCCTCCGAACACCATTACATCCAATGACTCTAGAGCAGGGCATGTGGATTCAACGACATTGATGAAACGCTGAGCAGTTCTGGACCATAAATCTGATGTAGTAGGCGGCGGAGGATACTCCATATTCTCTGGGATTCTCCATTCCAAATGGCGCAAACAGGTGTGTGAGACCTTCTTCCAGATGTGGTCATCTGGGGTCATGGCTAATACCGTCACGTGCGCAAGCTGTGGATATGATTGTAGATTTGCGAGGATATAAGCACTGGCTTCAGTTGGTGTAAGTTTTGCTCTGGTCAGTCCACTCATGTTCTCAGCTGCAGATCTATGAATGTCTTTCAGACTGGAAGGGCGTAATGGCGATCTGTAGTTGTCCTCGAACGTGCGAACCATTGCTGCAATGTGGGAATTCCTAATTTAATTGTTAAAGGAATGTCTGAATGTAAGAACCGGAGGTGGGTGCAGATGTTACTTGGACAACACGCTGAGTAGTGCATTTTGACGATCTTCCGCTGAACTTCCGCCTGCTGTGATATCATCGTCCTCGTCCTCGTCGTATTCGAGATCGATAGACTGATACAGTGCCGACGTTGCCGGCATCCACAACTTTCGACAAACAAGCGTGCAGTGTAAGAGGTCTGCAAAGTCGCGTCCTAGGTGAGAGATGATGCTACGAAGCGTCTCGGGAGGCAAGTCGGTGAATGCGGCCATTGTATGGAAACTCAAGAATTGGTGGAAAACAAATGTTGGAAGAACCCGATTTATATATTCTCAAGCTCCATCTGTACTCAAAAAATCCCAGCATGAGATCAATAGGCGGAAACCGTCGTTCTGTTGGTCTAAGTGGTGAAATTGTACTGTCGTTTACGTGAAGTCTGTCAGGAAGACGTCTACACAGACGTCCACGCCCCCTGTCCGCATGAGATTGAGTACATGCCCCAAGACAGTTTGGGTCTGAGCGCGGTGTAGCCTAGAACGATGGAGCATGATGCCTATATTCATCTCTCGTATACTAGGCTGGAACTGTTCAGGAAATAGGCGACGTTGACGGTGCAGTGTTTCTCAGAGAGTTTGCGATGTATGCTCGGATGTTCGCAAAGGAAGGAGACCGAGTTGAGGCAGAAAAGGACACATGAAGAACTATTCCAAGACCATTCACATCTCGAAGTGAGAAGGAGCTTAGAACATCACTACCATCTATCTCTTTCCAACTTCTTGGAAAAGAAAACTGGTGCTTCGTTGTGTAAAGAAGGTACTACCTGGTAAGTGTATAGCCCCGCGAGATTCAACAAGAAAGAGATACTATACGAGTTAAGACAACCAAAGTTGGCCTGAGAAAAGCAGAATATAATTACGGTACAATAAAGTACACACAAACGCTCGAACATATGCCGTTCTGTGCGAACGACTGGACTAATCGTCATCCTCCTCGACTCTCGCTCTCTTCGCCCTCCTCTCATCATCGGCATCCCCTTCCTGGAGTCCATATTCACGCTTACTGCCTGATCCTTCACCGACCTTGTTCAAGAAATCATCAACATTGAACACATCCCCAGAATCCTTCTCGAATTGAACGGGTCCCTCTCGAGCCTGGAGTCCATCATTAGCCAATCTCCTTATTCTGTCCGTGAACTTGAAACTTACCTCAACATCACCCGATCCCTTAAAGGTGCCTTTTCCAAGCGCATCGCCAAATCGATTGTTCTTCTGGATTTTGCCCATCTCTGCCTCTGCAGCCTCTTCGTCATCCCCATCGTCCATATTCTGACGAGGTCGGTATATGCTGGTAAGTGCGTCTTGAGCGGCGAACAAAGGCTTATCATAAGCTTGGTCTTCGTTGAAGCCAGAATCGAATCCACTCGTTCGGTTGAACAACCGGGAATCGAACATAGTCTCCTTCGACTGCGTGGGCTTGGCTAGACCAAGAGCAACCTTCTCAGAGAGATCTCGATTCTGCTCTCGTGCCATCATTTGCACCCTCCTCTCAGCTCCCATACGTGACTGGCGTAGTTTACGCTCCTCCTCTCTCCGTTTATCTTGACGCTGCTTCTCTCGCTCTTCTATCTCTTCATCCTCGCTATTCGACCTCTCTGATTCGGAATTGCTATAACTTCCAGATCTTGACCGTGACGTCCTCGAATTCCTTCTTCCATTTCCTGCACCCGCTCTCTCCTCCCTCGCCTTCTGTGCCAACATTCGCAAATGCTCCTCCTTTTGTTGCCTCTCCTTCTCTGCCAATCTCTGTTGCATCTGTGCACGTTGCTTGACCTCTTCTCTCGCGTGTCTGTCGGCCGTAAATAGAGCTTCCGAGAATTGCGCGAATTTGTCGTTGATAGTGACATCCTGTAACCCCCTTCCATCTGCTGCCAATCGCTTGTCCAATGGAACAGTGTAACCCTTTGGATTCTTCCAATTAGAAACAGGTGGAGGGATCTTCCACGCTTCTTGATCCTCAGCAGTCAATTTTCTAGGCGGCGAGTGCATGACCGGTGCAGGAGGACTAGGTGGCCCTCTGGGAATCTTCTTGTGCTTGAATTTTGGTGGTTCCATAGGGTCCTTTTGTCGTTCCACAATCTTCATGATCCGGTCCTTCTTTTGCGTATTATCGCCCATCTGGTTCGTAGGCGTGTATCGAACAAAAGTCGGATCTTTCCTCGAACCAATATTAACATTCTTTGGCTTCTGCGCTGCCACAGCTCCACTGACCAAAGTCGCAAGCGCATTTTTGGTTCGCTCCGTTGATGCTGCCACTTCCTCCTCGCTCGGCCTGTCCAGATTGATATCTCCTGCATCTGCGCGTTGTCGAAGGGGGATGAGGTCCTTGAAAGAAGCGTGAACGATCCGTGTGTCGCTATGTCCCTGTCGCGCAATAGCATCATATTTTACCTTTCCCTCAGCATCAACTAGAAGCGCGAGAGCTTGGCTAGATGATTGTCCCTTGCGGCCCATATCCAATGGGTACTGCGCAACTGGAATCTCAGGGAAAGCTCCACCATCTCCAAAGTCCTCCTGTCCTCGAGGTCGCCATCCCGATCGTTTGCCATACGCTGGAGGCCCGGATTTCTGGTGTCGCGCATTAGTTGTTTTTCTTCGCAGGTTGTATGGGAAGGCTGCTTGCTAACCTTCAGTACCAGCTGGGTGTCATCGAGAACACCAGGACCAACGATTCGCGGGCCTTTTTGTTGGGCGTGTAATGGTATATCCTCCTCCTCTCCAGTATATTTGGGCTTGGGGAGAGCTCTGGTTAGAGACGCCGCGATCGAAGCCATTTTCTGAAGGTTGTGAGGTTGTTTTGCAGCAGGTATTATTTATCGATTAAGTTGATGCCGTTCAAAAATCGCGATGCCATGCGCCAAGACACGCCAACCAATCGTAGACTAGCGCGATATAGAGTCGGATTTCACTAAGTATTATAACCGAATGGGATCGCGCGGTCAGACAACTATTAAGAAGGATGTAAAGTAAGGATAGAGATTTAAGAAGTAGATATCAAAAGCTTTTAACTGCGGTCATGCAGACCTTATATTCCTTGCGCTTTGGGGTCATGATATAGAAATACACAAAAGTGCCAACTCCTCCAATGCTGATAAACGACCCCGAGATTCCATTCACAATTTTACAACACTCTGAAGCCTTTCACACGTATCCCTTGCGTGCGCCCTAAAACAAGAATGTCAGCATTTCGGCGTCAATTTAATATAAGGGTTCCGACTGACTTGGAAGAAGAAGCGAACGATGAACACCTGCAAGCCAGCCATTCCAACCATCATCAAGCTCTCAATAACGCAGAAGTTAAAGATTCTCTTCTCGGTGCTCCTGACAGTGCTGAAGTTACGGTTTTCTCTGGTACGGAAGTACTTTTGGTTTCTCGTAATAGTTGATAGTTGGCCAGAAATCTTGAAAATGGACTCCTCCAGTGCTGATGTCTGTTCGGGAGATGTGCCTTGCTTCGCGGGGATAGATGCTCGTTCTTCATGTTCGACCTGTATTATGGATGCTTGCCATTAGCCATTTGTCCAACAAAAGGGATTCCACATTGATCAATTCCTCCCACAACGCACCGAGATCTCAAAATCCACGTATTTATCCGCAAATGTGCTCATTTGATTGTTGAAGCAGAATTGGTATTCGCCGGTCTGGGTTGCTGTAAAGACGAAGTCGCCCTGTCTCTCCTTTTGGCCATCCATAACGATCTTCTTGTCTGGCCCAATAACCTCATAATCAACATCGAAAGATCCACCTGCTTGAACCTGCGCGCAGAAAAACCTGTTAGTTATCCTCCCATCATGAATTGCGGACGTGGGTAAGGTACAGCATAGTAGAATGCGATCTTCGCGCCTTGGTGGTCGATACTGGAGTAGAAGCATGCGCGCTCGTTCGCGGCGAGCTTGTATGTGAGAGCGGTAGCAGAGACCAGGGGCGACAGGCATGCCAACAGGCTGCACGAGAGTATTGAGAACTTCATGATGTGTCGTTGTTGTGGTAGTTAATTGCTTGCTGGCCTTTCCTGGTTCTGGAGCACTGGCTCCTGAGATTATCTGGCCCGACAGACAATGCCAAGCCAGAGTAGTGTCCCAAAAGGGGAAGTTGTTTTTGACTCCCTCCACTCCTGGGATTTTTGTATTTCACACACTTCTTTCTTCCGAAATGCTATATTACTTTCTGGGAATTTACAAAAGATCTTAGCAGTCTTCTTAGTCATTATGGTCGATAAACCACCATCTTTGGAAGTTGAGGTGATCTCGACGAAAGCTATTTTCCCATCGTTACAGTATTCACCTGGCGAAACTACAACACCACTTTCGATAGTAGACAACACAACTGCAAAATTTGCACGATGTGCTGCAATCTGGTACTTCAATATCACGAGTGAATCATCCGCTACATCTTCCCTGCACTTTCAACAGTCGCTCTCCAAAACTCTAGATTCATACCCCCACTTCAGTGGTCGTCTCTCTTGGTCGACGCCATCTGAAAATCCCACAACATATACTTCCCGTTACCGACGAGCACATATCACATACAATTCGCCCACTGATATCGGTGTGCCTTTTATTACAGCAAGTTCGCCTTACAGGCTTTCAACTTTCTTACCAGAAAATTCAAGACAAAAGGCATGGGATCACACCAAGCTCCCTTCTGCAGGCTTGATCCCCACTACTCCTCTCGCGCTCTCACGAGAAAGTCTACCCAAAGATTCCCCCAACATGATTGTGCAGCACACTCAATTTGCATGTGGAAGAATCTCAATCTCAATATCAATAACCCATGGTCTTGCAGATGCTCAGACACTCTCGAATTTCACAAACGACTGGGCTTCTGTCTCGCGCGCTCTACTTTCCGGTTCTCCACTTCCAAAATTGTCACCAGTATTTGAACCTAGCTTGTTAGATCGTAAAGCAGCAGGAGAAATTAATGCTGCAGAACCCGATCCCAGTATCCAGAATTTGGCAAGACAGTTGCCCATGCATAGATTCGACTGGTACGCCCAAGTCCCAAATCAACCTTGGGGTGATCGAACACCGTCTGACTTTCCTCAAAACGTCAAACTATCTTCTGGTGTACCTATTCCTTGGTACCAATGGGATGTCAGCTTGCCTGTCTCATCTCAAGTTTTTCATTTCACTTCTGAGCAGGTCCAAAAGATCTACGATGCTGTTAGCAAAGGTGGAGAAGTTAAAGTCTCGAAACATGATGCCTTCGTTGGTCACGTATGGTCAAGAATCAGCATTGCCCGTAGAAAGGAACCAGGGACCGAATCCCATCTAAATATGTCTCTTGGGCTAAGAAAGCGGCTCGGTCTTCCAGCTGACTTTGTAGGCAGTCCGATCATGATAGCCTCCTTCTCGTCTTCATCCACTTCACCAAGTGTGTTGGCCGAGAAGATCAGCAGTAACATGCAGAGGTTCAATGCAGAGAGCATTGGCAATCTTCTACACGATGAAGCATTCGAAGTGGATCCGCAGCGGATTTGGCGTGCTTGTCTCGGAGAGGAGCATATGTTGACCACTAGTTGGATCTATTCTGGTGTTGGGAATGTGGATTTCGGAATTGGGAAGTTGCTTTGGATTGAACCGCTGATGTCGCCATTGGATGGATTGTGTGCGATTATGGAAGGACTTGGTCCTGGAAGTGGCCATTGGGCAAGAAATGGTGTTGATGTTTGGTTATGTTTGGAAAAGACTTCTATGGAGAGGTTGCTTGGCGATAAAGCACTATGGCTTGAGGTAGAACAATGAACTTGTATTTTTGAGGTTTTGTACCTCCCTTGGCGGCAACATGTGTAAATTCCATAATTTAACCCTAATAACGGTTACCCAGTCTGTACCGAGGATGTTGAAATTGATGGGTCGTAAGATTTCGAAGGAGAGTGATTTCCTAGGTAGGGCTGAGTAGTCACAAGAGCGTGGTCTTCTTGTGTATTACTTCTCGATTTCGATACACCTACCAGTGGGCGGGACTCTCTCACAAACAAAGTACCCAAGGAACGGCTGAGGTTCAAAGCAACTTTATCTCCATAATCTCACAGCGCCAAGTCTGCCACCAGATGAACTTGTGAACCACTGCTCCTTATTGCAAGCCAAACGATCCCTGAAATTCATTGGATCTTTTTCCGTTTGTTCAATGATTTGTTGTTGTGGTTTTTTTGCAGTGAAACATGAAACCGTCCAATCGTACATGTGAATCTTCGGATTTAAGACATGGAGGGTTTATGCTGTGCGCCACTGGCTGAAACTTTCATGTAAGTACACGGAAGCCAATAAAAGGAGGAATGGCGACTTTCCTAAATATGCAAGTGACAAAAGGCCATGTTCCTGAATTGCCAAGCATATCTCTTTCGTCCCGTTTGGCTGGATCTTTTTTCGTCTTCAGTTGACAGCTCAACAATCTCGTGAAGAAAATCAAATCAAAGCAAGTCTGAAAAGAGAAACATAAGTAATCAAAACATTTGGACGTAGTGACCGAATGAGAAGCGATTGACAACCGGAAAAACAGATGAATGGAGCCATCCAAATTCTGCATAGTTGAGATGCAGTCCTGCTGTCGATATGCAAGAAAAATGGGATTTGGACAGTAAACATAACAACCTTGTTACTTAACTGGTCCCGGTCCCAAAATACAGTACTCCATAGGGCAGAAAAGAATTTTAATCAACCTCGCCAGGTCCGTAGATAAGAAGTTGGGCTCCGCCCAAATGCTTGTCAAGACTTCAGCTGCCAACCCTCGTAGAAAGCCACTTTTCGACAAAGTTACCAATAATTTCCCCTAGCCAGAAGCCATTAGATACTTTGAGGCATCTTGATCAATGCAGATATCAGCTCGCACAAATAAGCATAGACCGCAGTGGTTGGGCTGATCTTCTTGTGCAGCAACCCGTTGCATCCCGTTTGTCTCCTGGAATGGATAAATAGTTAGAATTCTGGCAACAGTTCTCTGGGCTTCACATCAAACAAAAAACACAAAAACACACCCATACTCATCATCTCCTTAAACCTTCCAAAGCTACATCAAAACAAACCATCCTCTCGCCCACCACTTATCTCAAAATGAAGCAAAACCTTTTGCTCCTCTCTTCTCTCCTCGTCTCCGCCTTCTCAACCACCGCCTACGCAGCAACCAATCCCTTCGGCAGCGTAAAATGGGAAGGCGGGTGTCAAACCTGTGTTGACAACATGTGGTCCGAATGTCGCGGAGAGCTGGTGACTCCTCCGGAATTCCGCACCTGTTTCTGCACCACCGGTGGAGCGAATCTCGTAACCTGCGTTACAGGATCGTCTTGTGCCAATGCGAGTCCTTCACATTCTCAATCTATTGCATCGGGGTTCAAGAACATCTGCTCCTCTTTCACTTCGAATTCTGGGTCTGGTTCGGGATCGGCATCATCCTCTACAACGAAAGCATCAACTGAAGCTACATCAAGTGCAAAATCCTCGTCACCTGCCGCTGCGACCGCAACGGGCTCGAATACTCCAAGTTCCGGGGCTGTCACTGCTGGAATGAGTGCAGAGAAAGCACTGGCAATGGTTCTTCTGGCTGGTGGAATTGTCGTGGGTGCTGGCTTGTGAAGTGTTGGGAAATTTTGGGAGACACCAAAATACCATTTTGTAACATATCGGATCTTTGTTCTCAGAGTGGCCAAAGACGTGAGTGTCGACTGTGCTGTTGATGTTGGGGAAAGTGTTTTCATTGAGCTAAAATTCAATGAAATCATTGGCAATGGAGTTTTCAATATGCAAATGAAATGTACATGCGATGTCGGTAAGGTAAGAGACATGAGATCAGACGTGACTCCAGGGAGTTCGAACCTCCTGAGGTATTGGCAGTACCATACACCAGTAGACTAAGCCTTATATGATTCTGCCACTTTTCACGGCGTACGATCCAGGTGTTCTACCGCCAACTGCCTCCCGTCCTCAACTTATACCCCAACTTATACCCCGTGACCAGCAATCCTTATTTTGTATTTCGAACCACGAATATTGAGGATGAGCTATCCAAGGCTTCCCAAAGAAATTTTCATTCAGATATTATTCAAAGAAGTGGGAAATCAGAAAGATCGAGCCGCTGTATCTCTCTATTGGAACACTTTCATGAGATCATTGAGCCGTTGCCGTATGGTTCAATTGTGATATATTTATACTTATATCTAGATAATTCATATTTTCATTCGAGCAAGCTGGTGTTTTGATTAGCACCGTTAATGCTAATACATACACAGGAATGCGACCAGGACACAACGCCGCTGTTAGCTCGTACCCTTCTGTACACCTCGTCTGAGGGGCTATGTTAAGACTCTGGAATTATGTGAATCTGGTGGAATTCCACGGAAGCAAAGAATAGAGCATATGCATTCTATTCTCAAGCCAGGCTGGCCTCAAATTCGGAAATGGTTAGCAAATTATCCCAAATTCGCCCACCAAGGAGATGATGCTGGATACAACTCACTTGAGCTGTCAGCAGAAGATGTAGATATCCAGTGGCTGTCTCTTCGCCGTATTGCATGTACGGCTTGACTCCATTACTTCGACTACCATCCATGAGGCAGATTGCTGTGGACGGAATTACTAAACATAACATGAAAGGACATACTTTGCGAATCTATCAGATACTCTTGAATCCCTCACAATCATCAACGAAGAGAAGGCTGGGTGCGTTGTTGATGATCATACTGAGTTTCAATACATCGGCAGGTTCAATAACCACCATACAATCGACACACAACTGGACCTCTTTCTAGCAGGTGGTTGCGACCCACAAAAAGATCTGATCCACTACCAATTCTTCAGCGCCGCTCTCCAGCATTGCAAATCTCCGCGAGTCACTTGTTCATCTTACTGTGCGCCAACTAGAAGGCTTCATGATCCCATATCTGTAATTTGCAGATCCAGGCATTCTTCGATCCCAACTACCAAAGTTTCAAAGAGTACATGCTCAATTTCTCAAGAGATCTATTCCGTATAATATTGAGCAGTGGAATCTTATGGCAAACGATTATCAAAATTTGGCATCCTTGTGTTCTATACTTTCCTATGATTTCTTGTTGCGGAGTGGAAGCGATTCGTCCATGCAGGCCACACACCCACAATTGAGAATGATGATGGACAATGAGACAGTGGTAGGATATCAATTCCACTGAAATAATTCACAACTGGTTAATATTGACTTCAAAAAAACATCAAGACTTTCAATTTCGCGATCTATGAACCAGGGCTCGGGATATTGAAGTCCATTGCACTTCGTCAGGCTAAAAACTAGACCCGGGAAAATCAACCCAACCAAATACATAATCATTTAAAACCTGGTCACCACTGGCTTTGCGAATTAGACGACTGCCCCCACGAGCTTTGCACATCAGACGATTCGTTGTACTCATCCAACATAATATCACCCCAGTATTCATTCCAATCTTCGAGACAAATTCTCTCCAACTTATTTGCACCCCCATTCAAAAATTTCACATGGATTTTCTTGAGAGGCGGAACTGCTTCCAAGTACTCCAAGTTCCGTTCCAAGTCGGACTTGATCTGTTCAGGCCGCCACCCCTCTTGTAACTTCGCCGCCTGTAAGGTAAAAATTTGACTTTTGGTAGGAGATACGTAAAGTCGAATTTGCGCTCCCCTTGATTTTTGATTTTGAGACCAAAGAAACGATCAGTTAGAATATCGAGGCTACGAATGTTTTCTAGGCAGCCTAGCGAAGTTGAGAATTCCATCGGATTGCTATCCAGGGAAGCAAGCGTGAGTTCTTGCAGGGTTTTGACCGAGCTCACAAGCCCTTCGACGATATCTTTAATTGGGACATCCGCCAATGCATATTCATACATGCCGTAATGCAGATGGAACCGCCTCAGGCTTGCACATTTGCTTAAGAACTTCTGTAGATCGTCTGGCCCCATGGCGCACAGTGTCATCTTCAAATCTTCCACCTGGATGGGATATTTAAGAGGTACCGTCATAGGCTCACGGTCGATTCCTTCGTGAATGAAGATTCTGAGAGATGAGGGATTAAATAGGTAAATTATATGGTTGATTTCATTCAAGCTTTCGTTGGTATGGTGTGTGATATGTTTCAAGTCGGGCAAGAAGACTGCACTACTAGGAATTTGTGTTCGTTGGGTATCGCCTGCACTTATGAGAACATTATTCATGAGATTCCATCGTACGGTGGGGCGATAGGCGTTGTAAAGCTTCTGGAAGGAGGGCATAGAAACGAGGAGAAACGCCATAAATGCGTCTCAATTCTGCTCTCTCCGTAGAGGTAGAGAGATATCCCAACCTAAATTGCACTGTCAGTCTTCAATTTTTTACCAAGAACTCACATCTCCGGTAGTTTGTCTGTCTCATCAAATCCAAAACTTGTTCCCAGACTTACTAACCTCGCGCTTTTAGTTTTTCCCAATGCTTCAGCTCCAAAACCGACGAATCGACATGATCCGACCCCCGGCTTCCCTTAAATACCAGTTGTCTGGTCTGTTGAAAAAAACATCCTTGAAAAGATGTTTTAAAGATGGATTGTCCACAAGAGTGCGCACGATTTTCGGACCTCTTGCAAACTTAGTCCTCCAGCAAGCTTTTTTTATTTTTCCTTGAGCCTCTCACATCTAAAGAACTTAATTACCGCAAGTCATGCGTAGACCATCGCTCTAGACATGTAGAGATTTGTTGACCCGAGACACTGTACCACAGTCATGTTTATCGAATTTCGTGAGAATATTAAGCATGATCTCAGCCGGGAAGCCACAGAGTCCTGAGAATTCTGTGGCAGTGTCAATTTGGGAGAGGGAAGGACTTCTGACTTCAACTTCGGGCAGGGAATCCTCGAAAATTATGGCGGTGGAGATCATTAGATCCCATAAAAGAAAGTCGTTGGCAACACTCTCCATATTGGCGAATAGGTGAGTTTGATTTGTTCAGCAGCGAATGGCGAACTGGAGGTAATCTACTTGGTGGTTCAACAAACCCAGAGCGACTATCATTTGTTATGGAAAAGGAATTTCTCCGGTTTTGTACAGAAAACTTTCACCTGTATGCACTTCTCCAATGTCGTGTCAAAGACGAGACGGTTCCGGTCCACGCTAAGCATCCTTTAAACTTTCACCGATGCTTTCCTTGGCTTTTGCCATGGCAACCCAATTTACCCTAGTAATTTAGCCTAGCTGGCGGCACCATATCCATTGATGTCTTTGTGGTAATAGCAATGGGTTCAATGAGTGCCCAGGTAGCTCGCTGAGCAGTGTCCGACGATGTTCTTGGAAAGTGATCGAAAGTAAAAGCCATCATAGAACAGAAGTATATTTAGAAGTAAGAAACGAAAAGCAGTGCATGTTACTCATTCGATTTCAATTTAAAAGGTAAGGGGTGGCAAGAGTTAATTTTGCAAACGTTACCTTTGCAAACGCTAAGAGGATGGTAGTATACCCATCCGCGAACCTAATTCTCAATGTGTTCGCTCTGCTCATGCTCTACCTTTATATTCAATGCGCTCTGATGTGCAAACTCTGTCGACGAATATTTTAGCGCTTTTGTTTTTGCCTGCTGACATTGGAAATGACTTACGGTCTACCATAGTATACTTGAATTTCCTCGCGGGGACGTGATTGTCAAACAACAAATCGATCTCACCAAACGTCCGATCCTTCGTTTCAGGGAGACGGAACCAACACCAGATATTGCAAAGCAGATTGGTGCCCGCGTAAAAAAGAGCAGTCTTTGCTCCCCAGTTCCATGCTACAGATACCTTGGTTAGAATTATCTTTGTTAATTGGGAATGCCAGTCCGGATGTGGAAGAATGAGACCTACAAGTTGAAGAGATCATCCGTGGTGTAAGCACGTTGCTGAAAATTCCAGTGAGATTGTATGTGAATCTTCCAATGACAATTGTTTTGTACCTCAATCTTCCCGAAGGAGTTTCGGCAACGATGGGATAACAAGCGGGGCCAACAGTGATCATATTTGCCAAGGTCGAAATAACAAGCAAGATTCCAACTGCCAACTGCACCTGTTTTCCGTGGGCGAATCCGAGACCTCCGATGGCGATGAGGCAGAAAAACATAAATGTCAACCCAGACATGAGA
>JBAMDN010000572.1:0-35013 GCA_037074945.1 Tetracladium marchalianum | reverse complement strand
CAATATGCCTGCAAGTACAGTCTGCGCGGAACCATATCCTTTCTTGCAATTGAGCCTGCACACAACCACGGTGAAAGACCTGGTTTTCAAGCGCAAGTGGGAGGCAACGTTGTCCAAGAATATCGATGCTCTGGACGGTTTCATCATCTGGTTCGACACATTCTTCCTTCCTTCACGGGATGATTTGGTTCCGGAGAATGCCAAAGCAGAGGAGTGGGAGAAGACAGGAAAGAAGGGAAATGCTTTCACGACTGGGCCGGGTGGCAAGATCACACACTGGAAGCAAGGAGTTATGCTTATTGATAACACAAAGCAAGCGGGTGTGGCTAGGAAGAGTGGTGAGAAACTGAGTGGAGAACTTGAGTATATCGTTCCAGAGGAAAACTCCAGAGCTCTCAAGGTAGGCTTCAAGTGGAGGTTTGAGAGCGAGGAGAAGGAGGATGACCAATTATGGAAGATGATTTAGTCCACGCTTATTTGCTTTGTAGCCAATAGAATCACTTGCATCAATACAGTCATTCTATGCATACAACTGAAATATTCCTGCGGCATATGTGACTTCCTTGATCTGTGGATTTGGCAAATTGCGCACAGTAGGTAATTATGTAAAGCTAGGTCGACTCTCTCGGATATAAGATTCTGAGCTGCACTTTATCACCGACCATACCAATAGCCGACGTCACTTCACCCCACAGCTGCAGAAGTATATATTGGGATATGTCTCCTTCTATTTGCCAAACTTTCAGTTTCGCAAACCCTCGCATGTAAATATCTAGAATTCTTCAAGAATTCAGATCAAGCCAATTTCTCACTCCAATTTCACCTCATAAGCAGCGTCCACCCCCATTGACATCCTGCTACCTACCTTAAGATCAAATAAAATATAATCTTATATCTCTAAAACTCCTTGCGCGTAGACCAAAATGTCATCACTTCCGGCTTTCAAGTCCGATAATCTCGCGGTCATCACCGGTGGGGCATCAGGAATTGGGCTTGCTCTCGCCAGAAAATGTGCAGGTTACGGCATGGAAGTGTTGATTGCAGACAACAATGTTTCAAATCTCAACGCAGCAAAGAAATCAATCGAGGGAAAAGTTGATGTAATTGAGGTGGATGTGAGCAAAGTTGAGGACTATGAGAAGCTAAAGGCGAAGGTTGAGTCTGACTTTGGTGGTGAGTTCTTTCTTTCTTGAGTACCAGTAGCAACATGAAGTCAAGACCATGGTATTTGGATGGGTTGCCAAAGCAAATCACATGTACCATCTTTCTAACTTCTATTTTCTAGGCCAAATTTCTCTCCTCGTCCTCAATGCCGGCGTAGGAGGCCAAGGAAACTGGGGAGACGCAACCTACTTCCAAAAGATCCTTGACGTAAACCTATACGGCGTTCTCAACGGTCTGAACACCCTTCTCCCCCTCGTCACCACCTCCACCAACAACTCTAGCATTATAATCACCGGATCCAAACAAGGAATCACAAATCCCCCAGGCAACCCAGCCTACAACGCCTCCAAATCAGCCGTCAAAACCATCGCCGAACACTTGCACTTCGACCTCGCGAAATCATCTCCCCAAACCTCCGTTCACTTGCTCGTTCCCGGTTGGACATTCACTGGATTGTCTGGGAATGAACCGTTCGCTGAAGTGGCGAAGCAGAAACCTGCTGGTGCGTGGACGGGTGAGCAGGTGGTGGAGTATTTGGAGGGGAAGATGGCTGAGGGGAAGTTTTATGTGGTTTGTCCTGATGGGGATGTGAGTGAGGAGATGGATCGGAAGAGGATGCTTTGGGGTGCGAATGATTTGGTGCAAGGGAGGCCGCCGTTGACGAGGTGGAGAGAAGAGTGGAAGGGGGAGGTCGAGGAGTGGATGGCTAAGAACTAGGGGAGCTACTGGAGACACAGGAACAGCATCAATGAAGCAATGCCGGGAAGTTTTGAATTTGAGCAAATCGGCATGGATAACGAGTAGAATGAGTAAATTGACATCAGAATTGGAAAATTCGAAATCGAAACTAAATTGAAAAGTACTAAACACAACCACTTTCTCTTTGTCCACGAATCTATTTATGGCTGCATGTCTTATCTCGAACCACGCCTATCATACATATTTACATTCCCTAAGCGCCCTCTTCTCCAGGCCAGAATATCTACGTCAAGACTAGAAAGAATTGGGAAAGCGATTGAAGTTGTGTAGACCTCTAACCACCATCAACAAACACTCAATGCCCCAGATGCCCGCACGCATATATCTTGAAACAGATATAACCACGCTCTACTGTAATGCCACGATAATCCACCGTCATGATGTAGGAGAAAGTTTTTTTTTATATTGTTCCCACCCTCCTCATAGAAAGCTTCCCAGTCCCGAGCAATGCTAATCGATACGCAACGAAAAAGAAGTCTCCCTAAAGAAGAAATGGGATGGGTATGTACCCAGTTCCCTGCAAAACGTTCATTAAAAGTATGCAAATATAACCCAGACCCGCGCCTCGCTATTAAATGCATCCATGAATGTGACATATTAGTATTGTGCTTAAAAAGCACAACGTTTAGAACCAAGTTATTAACAAGCAACTCTTCGCACCAAGTCATCGTAAGTCCAACTAATCAAAAGGGTGTCGATAGCCCATTCTTGGACTGCCGCTTGCTGAATCGGTGTGTTTTTTTGTGAATACTTCTCTCATACTGGTCTTCACCACCCAAGCTGGCCTGGCTTTTACTCAGATGATTCCGTGCTGCACGATCTGTAACACCGTAGCCTTCAGGGTAAATGCTGTGGCCACGAATGGTACTGCTTGGACTTGAAGCACTGGAAGGCATGTCAAAGCCTGTTTCGCTGTTGTAAGACCCTGACATGCTTTGGGATAAAGCCATGTCTTTAGCACGCTCAATAGCATCAATCCACTCCTCTGCCGATGTTTTGGATGGGTTTGCCGTTGTCGCGGAAGATTTAATATCCTCAAATGTGTACTGAGTCCCACGCTGCGGGTCGTTAGTTGGTGATGGCATGAGTGAAGGAGAAAACATAGCTTACTGTATCTACACACCACACCGTTTGGCCCTTCACATCGGTCTGAATGCGCCAGCTGCACTCAGATGCCAGAAGTGATATCTCGGACTTCGTCTTCTTCTCGTCGCCGCCCGCGGCCGCTAGGAGAATGCGTGCACTAGAGGTAACCATCACTAATCTCTGCCTCTTCTTGGTGGTACTTCCGCCAAAGAATCTCGACAGCTTGTTCTTCTCATGGCCATCATTCCCGCCACGAGAATTTGGGCTGTGGGGCATGGGACTCGTTAAAACTGTTAGATTACCAAGTCTGAGAATTCTTTCATTGTTCCTGGTCAGGACAGGCGACCATTCAATGTCGAGTTGCGTAGGGGGAGGCAATTCGGTGATAACCCTAGGCTGGGGTCGTGAAGTCCCGTTTGAAGTTGTTGCTTGCTGGGGCCGGCTGGTAGGGATTGGTTGTGGAGAAGCCGAATTTCCATTCAGTCTGATGAGTGTGGGTTCCTGCACCGGAGGCATATAAGGCTTAAGGCGTGGGGCTTTCATCCTCCAAAGACCACGACCCCACTTGATACCATCGAAGAATTCGTGGTTTTTGATGTGTTCAATGGACAATCTTCGTTGGGGATCGAGAACCAGGAGGCGCTCAACAAGATCTCTCGCCGCCGGTGGAAATCCGGGGGGAAACTCATATTCGAGACCGACAATCTTTTGGAAAGTCTGATACTCATTTGCGGCCTTGAATGGTGGCCTGCCTGTCAAAAGCTGATATATGATGCAACCAAATGCCCACAGATCACTTGCCTTACACGCATTCTTGTCAGTCAGCAGTTCAGGACTGACATATTCGGCTGTGCCGACAAAGGATCGAGCTCTTGTAGACTCTTCATCTTCGGCAGCAGAAATGTCGTATGGTTTGGAAGGGTCTTTAGCCTTCCTCGGATCTGGAAGCAATCTCGCAGTTCCAAAATCTGTGATCTTGATATGCATCTGGTCGTCCATCAGAACATTCTCAGGTTTGAGATCTCTGTGTATCACTCCTCTGTTGTGCATATGCTCTATTGCGTCTAAAATTTGAGCTCCATAAAATCGCGTGCACTCCTCATCAAAGGAAGTAATCTTCTTCAAGACACCCAGAAGTTCACCTCCACTGGCAATATCCAAAACATAATATAGAGAAGTGCTATCTTGGAAAGTGTAGTAGAGTCTAACAATTCCAGGATGCTCTATCAGACGATTCAACGTGTCTTTCTCGATGTTGACATACTTGATTTTCTTCTCCTTGATGATGTGCTTCTTGTCCAGAATCTTGACAGCGTACTCTTTCAAAGTTTGTCGATCAGTGGCTAGCACCACGGTACTGTATGATCCCTCGCCCAAAGTCCGGCCAAACACGAAATCGCGAACGCCCTTCTTGACTTGTCTCAGGACCAGCTTCCCGTTTGCATCCAATTCCTCTCGTACTCCAACTGCTGCTCCTTTATCCTTCCATTCCTCGCTACTGGGTATTGGATTTCCTTCAACATCGTACATTACAGTTTGAGTGTGCGAAGGGCCGGATGCCGCTGGATCTGCATAACCTCCTCCCATCCCCTTCGAGTTTCCTCGCCTCGGTGGCATAGGCGCATTCCCTAATGGTAAAGTCTGGTTCTGACTGTAGGAACGGTCCCTGTGACTGGATTCTCTGCTGGGCACTCCTGCTGGCATCATTGCCGCAGATCTAGAATCGCTTCTTGACGGCGCTCCGCCCATTGCCGACTTCGATGATTCTGTTCGTCTATATGAACTCGGCTCTCGTGAAGGTATTGCGTTCGGTGGAGGGTGAGCAGCATAAACCCCGGATATAGGACGAGAAGATCCACTAGATGGATGACCTCTGTTGCCGTTCTGCATCGCATTGGATTGGTAAGGAGGGAATTGAGCCTGTTGCTGGGCTTGGTGGTTGAAGGGCATAGACTGTCTGTATTGCTTGCCGGTGTTGGTTCGCGTGGATGGCTCGTTAGGCGCTGGATAGGAACCGTGGCCGCCAGCAGGGTCAGAATACTGCTGGGGATACGTGGGCATTGATGATGGAGGAGCGAGATGTGGAGGGGGAGGAGACGACTCGTTCGAGGGTTCTCGGTCGCGGCGCAGAATGTTGAAGATAGAATGTCTGCGGGAATGAGCCTGAGGATCTGTCGAAGTGCGGTCGTCCCTATTCAATGGTGCTGGCGGAGCTGAAGCCTGGTCTGTCGATCGTGAGGCGAGACCGTACGCATCTACCCTCGAGGTTGTGGGGACCTCTGTCTCGACACCCGGGGAGGAATTGTCGGGGTTGGCGATAACCAGGCCACCAAATGACTGCGACAAACTCAGGTCGTTCTGCATGGTTGCTTCGCAGAGTCCGTCGATTTCCAAAGAGTTGTTGTGGTTGCTGTCGTCGTCCTTGTCGTTGTTGTCCTAGTTCCGAATGTGCAGGGAGGTGCGCTTCGTTGCGGACGCGGTGCTCTCCTGGCCTGGTAGACTATTTCATCACTTTGTCTCCCCCCAATTTGGCGATTGAGTGTGCCTAAGTCGCTGGCGAGGATTGGGTCAGTGCATGCGAAGGTGGAAGGTGGTCGTTGCATGCAGTGATCTGAGAGCCCAAACCGACTGGGAATCCTAAAGTGTTTTGGACCAAATAGATCAAATTAGACAGGCGGTGGTGACTGTTCTGGGAATTATGGATTGGGGGAGGCGACGGAAGAGAAGGCAGACGGGCTCTCGGGGCTGCTGGCGGCGCTGAATGCAGGAGCTTGTGATTGGTGGGAAGTCGACTTCATCTCGCTTCTGCGAAGAAAGTGAAGTTGAATGAGAGGACAACCTCACCAAACATTCACAAAATACGCGATAATAACGATACAACGCTACACTGTGATAGGATGGGAAAAGGATCATAAGGTACAACATTTATTGCCGTGTCTCATTCTGGCTCTTCAACCTTTCAACTCCATACGCTCTTACACTTCGTTGGGCACCCCGGTCTTGCATCTAAGTTCCAAACCAAGAAGTCATAGTGCTAGTTGGTATTTCTGTCTTGCTGAAAGCGTAGGTAATGGTATGATATATGGTAGCTTATTCATTGCTGTCTGATTATTTGCCGTATGTAGACTCTTTTATCCAGGGGACGGAGAAGTATTAGCATTTCTGTAAGGTATCTCCTAAACCCTCACAACTCCCCCGCGAGAGGAGCAGAGGGAAAAGACTTTCATTGCATCCTGATGGCTGTTTCACGCCGAATGCCAAGTGGTCTACTTATACGTCAAGATTTCTAAAGTTTGGAGCTTCTAAAATGAAGGCAGTCAAAACTGTGTTGTATATATTCAAAGTCGCGTTGTTACCTAGTTCTGGAATTAAGAGTGCAACATGATGAAGCAACAACCTCCAATTGCTTCTCTGCGGATGAACCGATGATCCAGCCGTGGCTTCCCCTATTCTCTACCGCTGCTCATTGCCGGATTCATACCCGAATTCGAGACGAGGAAGGAGCATGGCAATCATCTCGACATTGCGAGACTGCTCGCTCTGCTTTGATATGATCATCTACACCTTTCTTTGCTATCTTCTGTACCATCCATCATGATTCGATTATCTCCCTCCACCATTGTGCTTGGGCTGGTTGATCTGAAAGACTTTGATCAGCGACAACGAGGACGGCGACTTTTGGAAGGCCAGCTCAGCCCAGCCAGGCCAGGAGACCACTCTTTGCTGGAGCTCGCCCGCCAAGGTGATAACTACCAAAGAACAGGTACTGAAGCTTGGAATCCTAGCGCCCTAAAAGTTGCAGGTGAGCAAACTGGCCTCTTGCTGTCTGTGACAGAGCTGGCAGTTCAGGGAGAGGATTACGAAGATGATGGTTTGGCTACTCGCCTTCCTCCAGAAGCAACACAAGATGCAGCCGGGGAACATTCTGCTCTTACAGGATTGTTGAAAGAGGATCGTGGTTATGTCTCAAGAGACTTGGGTGCTCGACACGCATATGTACCTTCAAAAGATGATTTCCATTATGGCGGATTCGTGGAAAGCCCAGGTCAAGAGCAAGTAGCATTTTCTTCTCCAATTTCATCATATAGTGAGCTCCTTTCCTCGCACTTGTCATCATATCTCTGATTAGAGGCAGCACCACACGAGTCTCCGGTACTTAACGGCATTGCTGTTACAACAAGGCGAAGACCTCACAGCCGGCTACAGCTCCCTCGATCACCCCTACTTACTTCACAAAATCTATCAATCTCTCCGGCAGGCAGACAAACTGCAGGGCTCACACCACGAGTTGCATCCAGGGTTGCAACTCACAATACGCCAGGGATCATCTTTTCACAGCCTGCTCGTCGTCCTCCACGCCACTCAACTACACAGTTTAGACACCAGACAAATAGCTTCTCATTTGACTCCTCGGAACGAGCCAGTGCTGCCTATGAGCAGGAGCGTATCTCTTCTTACTCAACTACAGAAAGTTTTGCCAGACGACCAGAAGACCTGAACCTCCACGAAGAACTGCACGGTATTTTGCTTCAAGATTTAAACAGTGATTCGGAGCATATCTCCTCTCCTTCATCAGATGACTCCCTATTTGATGTTGTTCCGCCTCGCCAGGAGCAAGTTGAGGAGGTAATCCGCTCTCAAAGAGACACTTCTTCTTTATCTCCACAGCTTCCTCTCCCACCGCCGTTCTCTACCTCGTCTCGAAACTCCTCCGGAGCAGGTGTTTTACCAACCTCCTTGAACAATACACTGCTCCATCCGGTCACAAGTCCTATCGGCAGTTCATTCAGTACTCCAGTAAAGCAGGAGAGCGGAACGAGAGGATACGAGCTTCAACAGGATTCGGTGGTGGCGAATCAGCCAGACGCAGAAACTTCGGTAACTCTCTCACAGACCGTTGCTGTCATGGGCTGACCAAAATAGTCTCGCAACAGCGGTCGCGGAAGCTTACTTCAACAAGCAGCCCGCGTATATTCGCCGTACAGAATGCGTACATCGTCGCACCACGGCGACCACGGCTCCTCAAGCCATCCCTCTCCTTCAATTTCTCCGTCTCCTTCATCCTCTTCTTCTCCGACAATCCAACACACATGGTTTTCCAGGATCGTGGGATCTCGGATGCCATCCTCAGGCTACCGCTACCATGTCTATGTTGACTCTCAGCCTGCGTATTCACAACCTCAAACACCAGCCCAAGTTCCCGAAGCACGTCATCAATCTCGATTTCACTCGTCGATGACTGCACCTTTACTGAGAGCTCTGAGTGGTTCTAGTCACAGATCTATCCGACCTAATGAATATCAACAGTCCAATCGACGACAATTATCGTTTGCAACACCATCACGACGAGGAGCGGGAGGAAGAACCAACTCTCCGATTGGGCTCCGTACGCAAGGTTTTGAGGGCTTGTACGGCGGAAGGGAAAATGGGGATGAAGAACAAAATTGGGCTGACGGGGTAAGGTATAGCAACGTTGGCACGAGACTTTGGGGCATGAGAGATGCACGTAATGATGGGAGAAGCATGCGAACGACTCTTGAACCCGAGGAATGGCGCGTAGGCCAGGGAAACTGAAAGACCTTCTGTTATTGACGAGACCAAGCGTTGCATGCTAACACCTCTCAACCGAGAGGTAAAATAATATTATTAAAAAAAGTGTTAGTATTTTACCTACAGCCTCATGTCATAGATGAAGCACAGCATCAATTAGAATTGAATGCAGACTGAGCATACAATGACGTCCGGTATCTGATGATGATGACCTTGATCGTATGTGTTGATGGTCGCGTGCTCCTTGAGTCTTCAGTGACCGTCGGAGAATTCTGTTCAGTACAGTATGCTTCGTCGTCTTGGTGGTGATGTGATGGGGACTTGTTATGAGCAGAGTGAGTTGACTGTAGCCAGAAAAGGCTTGGTACGCTCGGCAGTGAAAGGCCGATCTACCTCGGCGCGGATCGTCATGGAGGGAAGGGGAAGTCAAATCAACAACAGGCCAAAGCTGCAAAGGCACAAGACAAACCCAAACTTCGTAAACTCTCTGCAGCCCAATAATGATAGACCCTTCAGATCTTTCAGGACATCCGGAGACTTGACCAAGGCAAGCCAACGTTGCCAACAGCCTGGACCAGCCGTGTAGCCCTTCCAAGTTTCGCCTCAGGGAATGTGTGGAAAGATTGCCTTGGCCAAGACCAACCACCCGGAGCAGAATGGCCGTACAGTTTAAACGTCATCCCAATTTCTCCCCAGTTCTCGACACGCCGTCACAACAATCAAGCCTGCCGTGCCCGGCTCTGGATTTTGTGTGTGCTTTTCCTGTACTGCACCACGACTCTTGCACAGCTGGTAAACTGCGCATATCTCTCCTCTCCTCTCCTCTTCTCCCTCGTAATTCTTCTTTCCTCTTCTCTCCTTCTCTCTCTGTCTTTGTCTTTCACCTTTATCTGCACATCATCATCCCCATTAATTATCCATCCACTCACTCGTCTCTGCTTGGCTGGAGTTTGACAGCGGGCAACCAGAAACATGGCAATTGATTCACAGGGCAAAGATCGAAGCAGCAGCGACCCTTCTCAGCCACCCGCATCTCATAATACAACCTTGAACGATGCCTCCACTGTTACAAAGACAGACGAGCCAACGAGCAAGCCTCGACCATCAGTCGCAAAGTTTGCTACCGAAAGACCCAAAGCCACTACCAAAATATCGGTATTGAAGCCAGGAGGGATAAATCGTCAAGCAACGAACACGTCATTGTTGAATGAAGCCATTTGGACACACCCAAAGAACTTTGGATCGAGCTCGTCCTCATTGTCGTCCTCATTGTCGTCTTCTGAGGACGAAGAGGTGGTCGAACCTGCGAAGAAGACTCTGCGCGGGAACAGAAAGAGAGGTTCGAGTACAGCGAAGCGAGGCGAATTTTCGAGGTTCAATGTTGGGAATGGCGACTTCAAGACCAAAGGAAAAGTCTCTAGGAAGGATGGCAGACTGAACATATCCGTCAACGAAACGAACAATCGAGGATATCTGGCAAACGCGCTTGGCGCCACATTTCTTAAAAACCTAGGTTCCAAGCCCGACGAAGGCTCGGACGATTTGGCAGAGGACGTCAACGTCAATATACCGAAGCTGAGTATCGTTGTCATGGTAATAGGTAGTCGAGGAGATATTCAACCATTCCTGAAGTTAGGGAAGTGTCTGAAAGAGTACGGACATCGTGTACGAATCGCAACCCACCCAGCTTTCAAGGATTTCGTAGAAAACGATTCGGGACTCGAATTTTTCTCAGTGGGAGGTGATCCTGCAGAACTTATGGCTTTCATGGTCAAGAATCCTGGAATGATCCCCACAATGTCGACTTTGATGAAGGGCGAGGTAGGACGACGAAGAGATCAAATGGCCGAGATGTTCGAAGGGTTTTGGCGAGCGTGTATCAACGCCACCGACGATGAACACGACACGGCCAACCTGAGAATGATGGGAAAAAGAGCACCGTTTGTAGCGGATGCGATAATCGCGAACCCGCCTTGCTTTGCGCATGTCCATTGCGCAGAAAGACTTGGAATACCGCTCCATCTGATGTTTACCTTCCCTTACACTCCAACTCAGGCCTTCCCACATCCGCTAGCCAACATCAAAAAGTCCAACGTGGATCCAGGATATACAAATTTTATGTCATATCCTCTCGTCGAGTAAGTTCTTCCTGTCATCTTTCCCAATTCAAGGCTGGAATATCTTGAAACCAGAATTATACTAATACCACATCTTGGCTTAACTAGAATGATGACTTGGCAAGGCCTTGGTGATCTTGTCAACTCCTTCCGTGTCAAGACTTTAGGACTTGAGCCGGTTTCTACGCTTTGGGCCCCCGGTCAGCTTTATCGCATGAAAGTCCCCTATACATACATGTGGTCTCCTAGTTTGGTTCCCAAGCCCGAGGACTGGGGGGCAGAAATCGATATAGCCGGCTTTGTTTTCCTAGATCTTGCATCGTCTTTCAAACCCCCAGAGGATCTCACCAAATTCCTCGAAGCTGGCGACCCACCGGTATACATCGGATTTGGCTCCATTGTAGTGGACGATCCAGATAAGTTCACAAAGATGATATTTGAGGCTGTCAAAATAGCTGGGGTGCGGGCTCTGGTTTCTAAAGGTTGGGGAGGATTAGGCGACGATAATGTTCCAGAAAATGTCTTTATGCTAGAAAATACACCCCATGACTGGCTCTTTCCAAAGGTTTCTGCCGTTGTGCATCACGGCGGTGCCGGTACAACTGCCATCGGCCTGAAGGTTGGGAAGCCTACAATGATTGTCCCATTCTTTGGGGACCAGCCATTCTGGGGCAGAATGATTGGCGATTCAGGAGCTGGGACGGAGCCAGTTCCATACAAAGATTTGACAGCTGAGAAGCTGTCTGATGGCATCAAGCAATGCCTAAGTGAAGAATCACGTCAAGGAGCCGAGAAACTTGCGAAACAAATTGAAGAGGAAGGAGATGGCGCGCAAAACGCTGTGAAATCCTTTCACCGAAGTCTGGTCCTCGGAGGCCATCATTCAATGCGCTGCTCGATTCTTGAAGATAGAGTGGCTGTCTGGACACTCAAGAATACCAACCTCAGATTGAGCGCCGTAGCAGCTGAGTTGCTCGTTAAAAAAAAGAAGATATCTTGGAAGCAGCTACGTTTGATACGCCATAACGAATGGAATGATTTCGAAGGTCCTGGCGAACCCATCACAGGTGTTGGTACTGCAGTCATGGGAACGGTCACCGACGTGGCTGCGGGAGTTGGAAGTGTCCCTTTCAGGATTGCGAAGATTTCAAAAAAACGGGCCAAGCATGACGAAAAGAAGAAAAGGATATCAGCACTTCAGAAGCCTCCCCAGGGCAACGAAACCAATAGTGATACTCAAACCGACAAAATCCCCGATACAGTAGACGGAAGAGCTGAAATTGGACAGACAAATGGTGTAGTCCAATGGCCAGAGCACAAGAAAGATTCGGCTGATGTTAATGAAATGGAACCAGGTGATGCTACCAAAGATCAACCAGAGAAGACAAAAGACTCGGCTAGCTCCCGTGACTCAATTGTTGCTCCTAAAGAGAAGAAGTCTCTTTTTGACTTTCTCGACAAAGCTCCCCACTCACCAACCCTGAGCAAGACTGGCCGTGGTGAAGCAATTACCCAAAAGAAAGAGGGGAGCAGCGAAGCCAAGGAAGATAAAACCCAGGAGAAAGAGCCCAATCAAGACGCTGATTCAGACAGAGACTCTGTATTGTCTGCTGACCCAGAAGAGAATGCTGCCGCAGAAGTAGCGAACGACGTTGGCGAGGGCGTTGGAAAGACTGCTGAAGCTCTTGCAAGAGCACCAATGGATTTGGCTTTGGCGATTTCTCAAGGATTCCATAATGCACCCAGGCTTTATGGCGATGATACAGTCAGAAGGTATGTCGAAATGAGATGGATTCTATCTGAAGAAGGCTAACTTTCAGTTCCCAGACCTACTCGAATCACAGGATTACATTCCGGACTCAAGGCTGCCGGCGAGGAGTTTACTTATGGAATTTACGACGGCTTTACCGGTCTTGTCACACAACCATATCGAGGCGCCCGCGACAAAGGGCCGATTGGCTTCATCAAAGGTACTGGCATGGGTCTCACAGGCTTCGTCCTGAAAAACGTGTCAGCTATCATAGGACCTTTTGGATACACGCTCAAAGGTTTGCACAAAGAATTTACGAAGAATAATCAGCCAACACATTTCATTCGCAAAGCACGTATCATGGAGGGAACCAAAGATTTGGAAGAACTTGATGAGAAAGATAGACAAAAAGCAACGGAACAAGTCGATCATGGTTGGTCGGTGATCCAGGACATCTGGAGTCTAGTGGAACAAAAACGCTCACAAGGTCTGAGGGGTAGACTCAAGGTTCGCCATGAGCGGAATGCCTTGAAAGAGAATGGAACCTGTGAGAACGTAGAAATGGCCGAGGAAATCCTCGAAGCTCACAAACGAGGTGAAAATGTCCAAGAGATTCTCAAGGCCCAAAGAAAGGAGTCGAAGAAAGCCGAGAAGCACAAGAAGCCCGTTGTAGACGAGATTCAGACCGAAGATGCGACTCAGGACGCGGAGAAGTAGGCATGAAGACAGTACCTGGGTTGGTCTATACAATGAGCGAATGATGTTTTTGTTTGTTTTGGTTCAGCGGTCAATACCTGGTTTTTCTCGGTGTAGAAAGGGAGGGCGCAAGAATACTCATCTATATAGAGCGGCTTAATAGAGCGATCAGAGAAGCGCTATCATTAATATCAATCTTAATATTAATACTAGAACAGCGCCCACCACCGAACCGAAGTCCATTCTTTTTGAGCTAGAAGGACGAGTATTTGGTCCTCTAAGTGCTCGACACGTGATAATGACAAAAGTGCATTTTGCATGCCAAGTTTGCGTGCAGACAGCCAATGAGAGAAGGCGGAATCTTTCGTCATACTTCGGATCCGGAGTTAAGATTGACTAGTTAATGGATATCAACCTTCTACTTTCGATGTGTGAGCGTGTTGGAGTCGGCTTCGCTCACACACCCCATTCTTCCTCGTCTCTCTCTTTCGCGCAAGAGAGTTTCTCTACTTTTACACAAAAATGGCGCCCGACAGAGGGAGAGTCTCGGTCCCTGCATATCAGAATGTACCTACATCACATGCAGACAACGATGACCACAACAATACAGACGATGAAGATGAGACAACTGAACTACGGCGACAACGCAGTAACACCAGGAGGTTCATCGCTAGCCATGCGAGTGAAGGTCAGAACTTCACAGCCAGGGGAGTGCTGGTCGGATTGGGAGTTGGCTTGATTATCTGTTTCTCGAATATGTATTTTGGATTGCAGACTGGATGGGTGAGCAGTATGGTACGTTCACTCTTTGCGCGGATTCAGATGAGTTTATTTGCTAATGCGAGTATTCAGAGTATGCCAGCTTCATTGATTGGATTTGCCTTCTTCAAAACCCTTTCGAAACATCTCGATCTTCCCTTCACACCCGTCGAAAATGTGCTCGTACAATCGGTAGCGGGGTCCATGGGAACAATGCCCCTTGGATGTGGCTTCGTTGGAGTTATGCCAGCTTTGGATTACATGCTTGCCCCGGAAGAGAACGGTCCTCTTAGCTTGGGTACTTGGAAATTGATCCTGTGGGCATTGGGGCTTTGCTTCTTTGGGGTCGTGTTTGCGGTGCCGTTGCGAAGGCAAGTGATTATAAGGGAAAAGTTGAAATTTCCCTCTGGGACTGCGACGGCATTAATGATTGGGGTGTTGCATGGAAAGGAAACAAGTACCGAGGCAACACACTCCAACGATGCGCCCGGACTTGAGGGTACCTCTCACTCGGCAGTATCCAGTGGGGATGCGGACGAAGAAGGTTTGAACAGGAGTCAACAGAGCAGTTGGAAGTCTAAACTCAAGTTACTGATCCTATCTTTCTCGATCTCTGGAATATATACATTGGGAACTTACTTCTTTCCAATTCTTCGAAATTTACCTATTTTTGGTACCAAGATTGCTCAAAATTGGCTGTGGACTTTGAACCCATCTTTAGCATACGTTGGGCAAGGTATAATCATGGGGCCAGCTACGACTACCCATATGCTTGTTGGAGCTATCGTTGGGTGGGCAGTGCTTTCACCCCTGGCCCTACACAAAGGTTGGGCGCCAGGGAAAGTCGATGATTGGGAGACAGGATCGAGAGGCTGGATTGTTTGGATATCACTCGCGATCATGCTGGCTGATTCAGTAGTCAGCTTGGGATATCTAGCCTCTCGTCCGATATTTCTACATGGCCGGGAGTATCTCTTGAACATCTGGCAGAAGGTACAAAATGGTGATTGGAAAAGCATTTTCAAGGTAGGAAGTTCCAAATCTTCAAAAGGATACGCACCTCTTCTAGATGGAGAAGATCCTATCATAGGCCTCCACGATGGAACTCGGGATTCGCATAGAGCAGAATCTCCCACCCCAAGCGAGATCAAAGAACTAGCCGAACCAGATGCCCCTCCAGAACACCTCGTAAACGATCGAACTGTTTGGATCGGCCTAATTCTGTCGATTTTGTTCTGCGTAGCTTCCATTCGAATCACATTTGGCGAACTTGTCCCACTCTACGCAATCATCATCGCCGTCTTTATGGCCCTCATCCTAAGTATCATGGGCGTTCGCGCATTAGGCGAAACAGATCTCAACCCCGTCTCTGGAATTAGCAAACTAGCCCAGCTCTTCTTTGCGCTCATCATCCCCCAATCAAACAAAAATTCCATCATCATTAACCTTGTTGCTGGTGCAGTTTCAGAAGCCGGCGCTCTCCAAGCCGGTGATCTCATGCAAGATCTTAAAACCGGTCATCTGCTTGGTGCTGCTCCTAACGCACAATTCTGGGGTCAGATTATTGGCAGTGCCGTTGGAGCGGTGGTGTCGGCACTCATCTATCAGGTATATACCCATACATATAAGGTTCCTGGGGATCTCTTTCAGGTGCCGACGGGCTATGTTTGGATCTTCACGGCAAGATTGGTTACGGGTAAGGGTTTGCCATACATGGCTGCGGAGTGGTCTTTTGGTGCTGCAGTCATATTTACTGCCATTACGTTTGTCAGGATATATGGGATGGGTTCCAGATGGCATCCTTATGTTCCTGGTGGGATTGCCGTCGCGGTTGGTAGGTTATCAAAGTTCATGCTACTACAGTATGTGTCTTCGAAGTTACTGACGAGAAATTTACAGGAATGTATAATGTTCCCTCCTTCACGCTCGCACGAGCAGCTGGTGGGTTCTTGAATCTCTACTGGCGTAATTATAGAAAGAGAGATGATACCTTGATGGTCATCCTAGCGAGTGGATTGATCCTGGGTGAAGGTGTGGTGAGCATTGTGAATCTTCTATTGGCAAGCACAAATGTTCCTCATCTATGAAGACAAACACATGTACGTCGTATGTAGCAATGATATCCTGAATATATAGTACTTTTTTTTACCCGTCAAAATGGTAAATCGGTCACGCAACATACACGTTTCTGATCTGTTCAAATTTCACAACAAATTCCCTTGCTTCAACAATAAGATAGTCTAGAGGGGTATCTATCACATGTCCAGCATCTTGCACTTACAAAGTGATCCCGCTTTCTCCCTTGCCTCCTTTTGTCTTCCGCATAAATCATAAACTCAGATCACGTTGTTCATTAGACATAAAACCCCAAAACAACACGCTCGTTCAACAAATGTTCAGATCAGGCGATGATCAGCTAGAAATGTGAGTTAGTGATTGTGAGCATAGGAGCTTGAAATAGAGTCACTTGCCTCGATAAGTCGATCCGTCAAAGCTGTGCATTTCCTTTCCTGCTCATTGGGTTCGTGGAATGTTGACGATCGCCAAAGACCGCCAAATCCGATGCCTTCCAGAACATCTTCTAGCATCTCCGTCGTGTCAACGAGGCCTGCAAATCTTTGGTTTGAAGTCAATGTCCTCAGTAACTGATGTGCTGATTCGAGGGTAGCTGTGTTCTGACAAGATACGATAACATCATCCAGAATCCTGATAACCGGCCCAGAGCTGATGAGAAGTGTTAGCAAAATGTACAGATGTTGAAAGATGCGCGATGTGGTGATAACTTACAGATGTAATATAACTGCAGGCCTTTTCTGAGCAACTCTGTTCAGCCACGCCAATCCTCGGTTCTGTACGAGGTCGTCCAGGTAATGGAAATCAACTATTGTGATTGCTAGGTTGAGCAATAACTCTTTGTCCTTGAGCGGTTGTCGCTCTATCATGTCCAAGATGTTCTCATGTGTGATCTCGTCATCAGTAGAAGCCCAGCCAGCAAGCCAGAGATTTTGATTAGACTCGTCTGGTATCAAGACCCGAGAGACGAGTAATCCTAAATATGGAAGACAAGTGGAATCGGACGGCATTTTCTGTCCTGGCTGGATGCTTGTACCAGTGACCTCCAAAAAGGTAGACAATACCTTCACTGCTGTGCTTTTCGTGACGGAGTCTGTGAGACCTTTGACTATTGATGCACAGATAGCAAAGTGAAAGTTCTCGGTGTTGAAGTGAATTCCGTAGATCTCGTCCAGTTGAAGCGCCGCATCCTCAAGAAGTAATCTCCCTTGTAACAATGTCTGCACCATTCGGCCACCGCTAAGGTCACCAGATGTAACAATGTTGCTTAAGACTGCCTCGAGAAAGAGAGCAGTGCAATTGAAAAGCCCTATAGGGACAAGCCTGACTAGGGAAAGAGCGAGCCAGAATAGCTGTAAGCCATATCTAGAAGCGGTGGGAAGCTTATCCATCATTTTAGACAAGGCAGTGATTATTGCAATCAGCATCTCACTGTCATTGTCCTCCATAAAGCGACTGATGCTGACTCTCAGAGCAACTAAGACTTGGTAAAGAAGATCATCATCCACGTCCTCGCGTGCCAGGCATCCCATGACTGTAAACGCCCTCGGCTGAATTGCAGGATTGCTCTGGAAAGCCGTACTTGCAATCAGACTCATCCATCGAGAGCGCCATGCATTTGACATGTCTACAGAGAGAGCGGCAACGGTGCTGACTTCAGACAAGAGTACCGCAAGACTTTCGGTAACGAGTAATGCAGGAATGCACGAGTCTTGGGGAGACAAATGACCAGCGATGCCATCGCGAGTGGTCAGATTAAATAACGAGGCGTTTTCGGGCTCAGATAAGGAATTGAGTAAAACTTTCAACCGGGCATGTTTACTTTCCTCGAGTGGGAAAGTTGTACAGATCGCGTGTATGGTGTTGATAAGAAGGCGATGCACCATGACACGAATTGCCGTCGAGCCTGTATTCGCAAGCATTGTGACCAGATGGAAAAGTTCAGGAAGGTATAGCTGAGATTGAACGCCGCTGTCAAATGATGTGGAGAGGCACAATCGGAGGAGTACGCTTATCTCTCCCCAGACCGCATTTTCTGATAGATGTCTAGTCGGGCGGAGTGAGGTTCGATTTAGAGCCTTTCGAAGCCGCGAGATCAATTTGCCGCGAATTGTGATGGTGTTGAGAGCAGAGATAATCGAGCCAAGTATTTCAGTCCGTTCATCATCGATGCCATATCCTAGAGCCGATTTCACGATCTCATCGAGTAGGACGTCTGTATATATTTCGTCGCGCGAAATAGTTGGCCAGATGCACTGTTCTAGCGTAGTGCTAAGGGCAATGTCTGAAATCGCAACATCGATGAGCTTTCGGAAGATCGCAGCAACCTTTTCTCGAGCCTTGTCGCTATCCGAGTCCATGGGAATCAAACTAGTGCGAAGGCCTGAGAGCCAGGGTGCCATGTATGCTAGACTGAGTGGTCTCTGTGAGTATGGAAAACTCTCCCAGCCAACAAAGAATTCGTTCAAAAAGTCTGCAGTAAGATGAGGCTCGGAATGAGCCAATTGCTGGCTGATCTCGATAATGAATTGAGATTGGTTGAGAGGTACGCATAATTCTAAGGGGATTAGTAACTGGGCCTGACAACCAGATTGAACACATACCTTTTGCACTCATAAATTTAGTATCTGCAGCAAATTTGAAAGCACGACAGAGAGCGCACAGCAAATTATAGGCCGCCAACCGTAAGACTTGGTCTGAGCTTGCCATATTTGTGAGAGCAATATTCAGAAGAGTACCAGGGACATCTTGAGGTCGCACGAGTCTCTCGAACGATTTCAACGTTCTCAACTCTTTGCCATACTTTGCTTTGGCTCCACGAATTGCTTGAAGGACATCTGGTTTCCTTGGGCTTGTGAAATACATCACAATTTTACCGTTTTCTGTACGAAGTCCAAACGCCGAATCATCTTCGGTTTGTATTGACGTGGGCGCCTCATCAACATCAGACAGACGAAAGATGTCATTGACCGTGGCGTGTAAACGAAGACCAGGAACCACCTCTTGCTTTTTCGTCGTTGTGACTTGGACAAATTGGCTACCGACCTTTATCACAACCTCTATCTTGCCCTTCGTCTTGGAAAGCCTGATGATAGGCTGGAACACATATCGAGTGTCTGTTACAACGCTGATTGTTTCTTTGGGTAAGTGCAGTTGACTGAGATGGAAGTGTGCTTGAAGGTCCTGCAGACTACCGATTAGATGATAATCCACATTCTTCGGGTGAAAGGCGCTATTTTCGCTTTTTGCAGACAGTCTTAAGATACGTCGGAAACATTTTCTGAATGCGGTGTTCATATTGTAAACATAGACTCTCGACAGTTGTTTTGACAATTCGGTCGGAGTCAGAAGGTCAAGCTTTTTGAAAAGCGCATCTTGGGGCTCGTTTTGGCCATTGTAGCAAGTTGCATCCACCAGGATCCCAAACGGACGGTGCCACATTCGGCTCGCAATCTGCCCAAGTCAGTAATGTTCAGAGACTATGTTAAGATAGAGCGAAATACCTTCAGGTAAGCGAAAAGGAGAAGCTCATAGTCTGTGCTTTCTGTGTCAATATTGCGGAGAATAATACATATCATGGGTAGTCCGTCCTGTCGCTTGTTAGAAAGGTTGGGAATACAAGAAGCACAAAACAAACCTTGCTTTCACCGCCATCATACACTGCTCTGGTAGAAACAAGAGATTCGGTATTTCTACCAGCATTTCGAAGCATAAAGTGTTGGAAGCGGGAGTATGATGGTGGGGAATTCGAAGAAGTAGAAGGTCGGTTCCAAGAAACATCCATGGGAGGAGGTCCAAGATTGGTTATTAGCTTGCGCAAATCTTCAAGTATTGAGACCTTGGGTCGGCCGTCTTCAGCAAGTGCTCTAAGAGCTCCTTTTCTATCACGAATTACGATTTTCTGGCGGACATGATCCCAGTGGTCGTAAAGGAAGCGATGCAAAGCAACGCAGCTGCCAAAGTCAAAGGATTCCGTGTCCACTGCAGATTCGACCACACTTGGAGGTGCCTATTTCTATCAGCTTATTGCTTATAAGAGGTGCTGAGAACACTCACTGATATCTCTCGAAGAAAAGTTGTGACTCGATAGATGTTTTGTGTGAGAAAATCATTAAGCGGGAACATGTATGGTTCCTTCGCGCCGAACAATACATTGTTGGCGAGGTTCTGCACTACCTTTGCGATGAGAAGAAGTCCGCGGCGCATCTCCTTAGACGGTGCAACTGATATCAAGCCTTCTACATCTGGAGCAACAATTGCAGGGCAAAAGAACCGAAGGAAAATAAATGCTCCTACCGCAGTGAACTTGGCCTCTGGGAATCTTTTCATGACCGCACTCGATATCTATTACTTAATTAGTGACAAATAAGGCGATATTGTGGAATTACTTACAATGCTACATATCTTCCTGAAAGATACAGGGATGTGTGAGGCAGAGTTACAAATGTCATCGATGAAGACTTTAGTGACAATGCGCAGCTGGAGAGCGTTCTTCTGCAACTCTTCCGCAGACGCTGTCCGCGCTGGATCAAGTTCGAGGTCGAGGTCTTTAGAAGTGACTACAAGTCGCTCTAAGACCTTCTGTAGAGTGGCCTTCAAGTAAACAGCACCCTTCCATCTAGCGAACACCGAAAGCATTTTTGTTGCAACACAATTACGTCTAAGAAGCTCAGCTTCGTTTTCTGTTTGCCATCAATTGCGATTCTACTGCCAGAAAAAGTAATGAACATACCAGTCTCCTCAACTTCATGTTCAATCAGGGCTTCGAGAAGAACAAACCCAAGTCCGCGGGAGTCAAAAATATTTAGCAATGAGATTGTCATTTCATCAACCTCTGAACTTGGGCATGCATCACACAGTGCTATAGTCAGTGCCATATCATTGATGAGTAGCTAAAAATTAGTATATGATGCAAACATTTAGATAGCAAAGGACTTACATCAAGAAGCTCGTCGTATTTCTCATTGACGGCAGCATCAGATAAATTGTTAAAATCGGTACCTTGTATCAAGATATTGCACAAGACCTTGACGAATGCTGTTCTTATATCAAGGTCCTCATGATAACCAATTCCCAGAGAATGCTTAAGCCCCACGTCTATATTGGCACTCAAAAGATTTGAAAGCGCGCTGATAGCAAGTTCGGGGGTCGTCGATTCATCGCTAATGGAAGATGTGAGTCTTACTTCATTTCGACCAATCTCACTATTCTCGTAGTTGAGAAGCGAAAGAAATCGATTGAAGTAGGTGTGAAACATTCCGGATTTGAGGTCGCTGGTGTCAGCATCAGTTTGACCTTCAGCAGGCTGAAGCGGCAGCCGATATGTCAGATCTGCCAGAGCCTTAAGACAAGCTCTATCGAGATCTTTCTGATGACGAAGGATCTCATCGACCCGAGCACCAGCCGAAACGAGAGCATCCTTGGGAGATCCCGGCCGCGCAATCCAGCCGAAAATGACTTCTAACAATTGGTTTCTGATGCGAACATCATGCCTAAGATTCAAAAGCTCTTTCTTCTGTGTCACTGTTTCACAAAGCTGGCAAATTTTGATTTTGACCCTCAGCACGCTTGCACTTTCAGCCAAATCATCCAGAAATTTCGCAAATCCAAGTGTCAAAGCTCCAATGTCAATGGATGTCGCAGTGCCAATTTCCGCGGGACCACCCAGCCTTTCCACAATGCTTTTCAGCAGTGATGCGGCTTGCTCTGCAAATATGACGCGCGATTCGATAGAGAGGGAAGTATTGGTTCGCGGGCTGTCAAAGAGAACACCAAGTTCTGTCTCTAAATGCTCAAAAAGTGGCATATAAAGGGGCGAGGAAAGTTCTGTTGATAGAGTTTCCCTGGTTGCCTCTCGGATCCTCACGTTATTACTCGCGAGTAATTGAATGCTCTGCTTCATGTATCGACTAAGAAGAGTGTCATCAAAGCCATCTGAGGACATACGATCGATCCATTTGAGACCTGCATGTGTAGATTCTTCTGTGGCACTGGCTTGGTCGGAAACACAAGCGCCTCCCACAGAGGCAAGAAAACCAGAGTAGTTTCTCCATTCGACCAGCGCTCGCTCATCCAGCATCTCTGCGGACCGTGAGAATATTTGTTTGGAGGCTTTGAGCCAGCAATTAAATATGGTCTCCCAAGCAGTAAGGATTCCAGCAGTAGGGAATTGTATCTGCCGTAGGAGCCCTCGAACACGCTTCTGGAAGGCAACTAAGCCAGTGAATCGAAAATCCCTCGCCGAAATCTCTGAGTACACCTCGATATTCCTTAGTGTTGGGGACATGGGTTTGCTTGGATTTGCGGGGCCATCTACAAGCCGACCTTCCTCACAGAACAAAGATATGCATCGTGTGACAAGTTGGCAGAGTGGTATGTCCGCCGAACACAATGCGACTAGGAGCGCAGTCTCGATCTTTGTACAAGCAAGAGCGCGCTCAGGTATGTCGTCGCCAACATCTAAGAGTTCCTTCAATTTAGGTAAGTACTTTTGAACGAGCAAGTAGCTAGGATTGGGATAGAAAACAAAGTTCGCGTACTTTAATAGTCCTCAAGACCTTCAATCTAGCCGCTAAATAATCATGAATGAAACCTAGAATGGATTTCTCATCACCTAAGTTAATTAGCCTGTCACACAAAGCAATTAAGACAAGTGACCTGTTGTCACATTATCAGTACACAAGACTTCAGCAGCACAATCGGAAACATACGTTGACTGCCAGAAATTATGTATGAATAGTCGACTTCCTTCGCCACGGCTACGATGCCAAAAAGGAAGGGAGCCATCACTCATGACTTTTCTGGCAACATTATTGGCCATGTATCTGATCTGTTCATCGTCGGATGTGAGATGCCTCATCGTTGACGCAAAAACATCGTCAAAAAAGTACTGCCACTCAGCACCCACCTCAGGCGAGCCGATAAAGAGGGTGAGGGGTGATGCGTCGAGAAAGATGAGTATGTTGTACACCATTTCAGGGGGGAGTGAGGTATCTAAGGGTTTTAGCAGAGAATATTGGTCGCTAGAATATGGCTCTCTGCTTTTGGAAGCGTTGCCCTTCATTGGATTAGTATGGAGTAGATCGAGGCACAATTACAAGCTAACAAACCTTTAGCTGCGCTCGTATGAACTCTGAAATCTTCGTGAACAATGGTAGGTATTCCTCGGCATTGCTCTGTCTTGCAAAATGAGAACAGGCCGTGATTACACCAATCTTGAAGTCCGGTGGAGAGGTGGAGGACAAACACAACGGAACGAGGTTCTCAACACAAGCTTCAAAATTGAGATGTGTTAGACTGACAAACGAAGCTGTCATTAAGTCTTTATCAATGCTTTGAGCATCCATTCCGGGGGGGTGTCGCCGAAAGACTGCTTCCCGAACCTCTTCCTGAACGTCAAGCGCATAGCTGAGAAGAGCGGCTTCACTTTCGAGAGGGAAATGTCTTGCAACCCTCAAGACGGATGTCAGACAATAAATCGAGGTTTCATTTCTGTTTCGAAGAGCCTTCCTTAACATCTCAAGGAATGAGACCTTCTTGGAGATACTGTTGCTTTTGACATCTCGCATGTTGCTCGCAACCTCAAACACGTCCGGAAGAAGAAAGAGTAGAGATGTTTGGAAGGGGTAGAGAAGTGCCTTTCTCTTTCCGCCGTCAAACATTGTATTGGACATGTCGAAAAGAGTCTCGGCGCCGCCGTCAAACTTTCTCTGGGATGTATGCAATGCAATAAACTCGTCAGGGTTTCGCTCAAGCCATCTTGTTATGAGAAGAGGTAACACTATTGCCACAGTGGTCTGAAAGCGCTTTCGAAGATGGAGGAAGCAGCCACATAGCTCTTGAATGATAATGCTTAATTTGCGGCTATCAACCCAGTAGCAGGATATGAGCTTAGTTGCTATGAGTGCGCTGCGATCATCATCAGTCAAGTTATTTGATTGAGCAGCGTTGCCAATGGATAAGTGCGCCGCTTGCTGGAGGGCGTTCTTGAGATAATCCAGGGTTCTAGGCCAGTCAGAAAAGGAAGCATATTCCACGATTTCTCGCGTATATGAATCAATCGCATCGGATCTCTCCAGCAAAAGTTGTGAGGCTTCTATCCCACTAGCGAGAGAAATGGCATTAGTGCCATCAGAGTACACCCGCTCGGTGTATGGGTCACCATGAGTGACGGGTTTGAAAGTATCGTCCAATATGTTGGAAGGGGGAAGCACATCGCTTTCCAGGACTGGTCGTGAAAATATCTTGACCGCATCCATGAGTCTTCGGACCAGACCGTCAGGAAGCTGCTCTGGCCGAACGCCCCTGGCTAACAGCCGGTTCCGAGAGGCTCTCCTTCTCTTGTCATATTGTGCACCCGTGGCGGAATCGTCATTATACTCAATCTCGGAATCGTTACTCTCCGAGTCAGTCTCCTGTCCTTGGTGCCTCCGAGCCGAATTTCGCAGATTGTTTATACCTTCCCAGTGGGTTGAACAGCATTCTCCCAAGAGTTCCAAGATATACAGTTCGGAGTAGAGGATATGGATAGGATGCGCATGCACGCTCTTGTACGGGCGAGAGAGTTCCTCGAGAAGGACCACCAAGGTATCTACAACCACCCCGATCGATGAGTTGCTAACCCCTACCAAGGTCGCCCGAGTAAGCACGACAACCTCGTCGCGACTAAAGTCATGGGAAGTCGATCCAGTGCGGTGTGGAAGCTGTAAGTGGTACGTTGATTTAGCAAGTGCCCTCGGTGGCAGAAGAGGTCCGGAAGGTGTATCTGTGTGCGCATCTCACATACCCGTGTGGTCAAACGATCGACCAAAGTGACGACCAGATTTGAGTCCCCGTTCATGACTGAGAACTACCTCTGGCATTCCTGCCTACGCGATCAAATGCCAACAGACATGTGGTTCACCTCTGACAATCCCGTTGCGAACGGGGGAGCGGAACTCTGGCCTTCGTTCGTTTGGTGGAATTGGGCAAACGAGTGCAGTGACGTGGGTGGGGAGAGTGGAAATGCGCGTATATCTTGTGGAGGCACGCCTGTATTGCAAATAGGAGGCAAGAGAGACAGACTGACAGAGAAAGATAGAGCGTGAGAGAGGGCAGGGAAAGATGGGTATCGAGAAAAACAGCTGCGATATCAAAAAAGGTTGGAAATCCGGCGCACCCCTCACTTGGTCGTCGTACCTGACTGACTGCTGTCTGGATCGACCAGGGGTGTCTCACAGCGTGTCTCGCGCTGTTGGCCTAGACCCAATCCAATTGCGGAGGATGCACGGAAGGGACGCGCTTACATAAAGTCGAGAATGAGAAAACTGGGCTGGGCTGGATAGTACACCATCACAATCCTTGTAGGTCAAAGAGAATAGAGTAGAATAGATAGATAGTTGATTAATTGGCATGTAGGGAAAGAAGAGGCGAAACAGAGAGATAACAGGAAAGAACAAAGCACCAGCGACAGGAACAGCGGACGACAGCTTGTCATCAAGTCGGGATTTTCAGGTTCTTCACAGAGCCAGCCTCATAGGGAGTGCTAGGGATCTTAGGTGTGTTTGAAATGTGTCATTAGAACCATTTCCTTCTCCAATATACATACATGCCATGCCCATGGGTATCCAAACACCTGGACTACAAAAACTCCAATGCTTCTACTCTACGTACTATTGGAAGCCGTTTATCCCAACATTCAATACTTGTTGACTACTAGTTGTGTCTCTCTCAGGAACGTCTGCAAAGTCTCCGCCTAGCCGCAAAGTACTCCTCCCTAAGGTTTTCCGAAAGGAAGGGAGTCTGCCACCGGCATACTCTTTTTGGAATTGTCTCTCCATTGGTGTAGAGAGTGGCATTCTGGGCGTTGTTGAAAACCTCGTGGCTATAGACTTTGCTCGCTCACTTCGCTTAGATGGAGTGCTCAAATAGCCCGGAACAGGAGCTTCGTCGGCGTCTTTCGCCCAGTCATTGGTTTCCAGATCATCGCCAACATCCGACCAAGTTTCCGCTGTCTGTGGACGCTGCGGAGGCGGTCTCTTTTGCAAGGCCTTTTGACGCCAATATTGCAAAATCTTCCTGAACGTTCGCTTTGCATTCTTCTCGTGAATCTCATGGGCGTAATGTGACTGCGCGCGTAGTTTGAGTGCTTTGAGATTCCAATCCTTCACAGCTCGACTCTGTCGATGCTCTTGGTAGGTGAAGAGTGCCTCCGCTTCCAACTCCCGAAGAGAATCTACACGTCTCTTCCAAAGGTCCTGGTATTTTCGCAATGTCATTTGTCGATAGAAAACATCTAACTCTGAGACTTCCTGGGAACGCTGACACCAACGGTTGAATATATTGGTTCCCAAAATGATGGTTTTGTTGCGACTGACTTGTTGAGCCTGGTTGTCAAGACGTAAGACGTCGCGAGTCTGACGCTGCCAATTACGAAAGATGCCTCCTGCCAAGTTCATTTTCTTAATCCGCCGCACCTGGGTATAAGAAATCTTACGCTTGTCACGCTTTGCTGTCTCTGTTGCAGACTTCCACTTCTTCAGGGTTGCCGAAGCAAGGAAGTAGAAATTTGCATCGCCTGACCAGCGATGAAGTTGTTCGAGATGTTGAGCCTGAACCTGCCATTGACCAATTATCACACTCAGTATTCGTGATCTTGAGAATTTTAAAGCGGTCTGTTCGAGTTGTTCGCGCTGCCTTAATCGGGAACGCCAAGTTTCCAATATCGACTTCTGCCCTTTGTGCACAATCAACGAGTCAGCTTTGTCTTCTTGATACAGTCGACGTTCAGTAGCAAACTGAGACTGGCCATTCCAGACATCGAGTATCTCGCGCTTGGCCCTTCCTTCCACTCGCCGCTTCATGCCTAAAGCTCTGAGTGCAATCGCCCATTTGTAGATGGCCTGTGAAGCAATTCGAGCACTGGCACGAGATGCGACGATCTTGATGCGGCTCTTGCATTGCCAGTTAGACCAGGCCTCTCGCAGAATTTTTAGGCGATCGAAATTGGAAGCTTGTTGCTCTTGTCGACACCGATGAAGCCAAGTTTGGAGGGATTCTTGGAGAATCCGTGCATTAACACTCTTTTGGACTGCTTCTTTTACCGACACTAGGGCCGTCTCCCGACGCCATAGGCGAAGCGATTTACGGCAGTGCTGGGAGAGGTAGTATGACTCTGCTGCTTGGCGTTGTTGAACGTGCTCGACAGTTCGCGCCCTCCAGATATGCAAAGTATTCCGGATCAGTCGAAGGCGCCGCTTTTCTTCGGCGGTACGGCGCTCCTCCCAGCTATTGTGTGACTCCACGATCCATCGAAACAGAGCTCGTCGTTTGATGCCCTCGTTTAGCCACTTAGTAGCCTTGACAATGTGATGCTTTGCCAGCCAGTCCAGGTAGATTCTTTCAGCCAAGTTTCCATTGTACTTTTGAGCAGCAGACTGAGTTTGATTCGCTCTTGCAACACCGACGGTTTTCCAGACACCAAAAAATTTCCTGAGCACATGCCTTCGGACTTTCAGGTCATTTACTGCCGTAATCTCTCGCCATGCATTGAAGACTTTCGTTCTGATAATATGTCTCCGAGCCAACGCTGTCCGCTGAACTTGTTCTGTTGCACAGGCTGACCAGTGTGTAAAGGCTATATGCATGAGATACAAATCTCTTGCTCTGGTAGCCCTTGCTTCGAGGTGAACAAAAAATCCTACCGTTTCGAGTGTCATGCGTTTTTCCCGTAATCGAGAGCGCCAATCGACCAGGGCGCCCCGGAGGAGGGCTTTCTTGTCGTGATTCAAAGCTATCAATCGCAAGCCATGGCTATCTTCCTGGAGCTGAAGGGCTTTCTCCCTCCATAGAACAATATGTTGCTTGGCTAAGAAAGAGACGTGGTGCTGCAAGATCAAGGATGCTTTGATTTCCATCAAACTGAGACTTGGTTGGGTGAAAACAAAACCGCCATAGGCTTGTCTACCAGGGCGACCATCATTTTCTTCTTCATAAGACGTAATTGCTGTTGCTTCGGTGGTCGCTCCTCGAGGGTATTCCGAACTTGGGAAGGATCCATGTTGTACTATGTGGCTGGGGGCAACAGAGGTCGATTGTTGTCGTATGTGGATGCTACCGTGTGTTGACAAAGGTCTTCCACGTTCTTGTTGCGGCTTCTCGGCGCGTCGACTCATCCGGGGTCTGGCATCGTTGGTAGGGATGGGCCCATCCTGAGCCGGCTCTTTTGTATCCTTTGTTTGGTCGACTTGTGGCTGGGGCAATTCATGCAAGAATTGTGACATTCTTTCGGTATGATTATTGGGTTTAGAAGCATTTGAGAACGAGTTCCGTCGATTTGGTGTCCTTGCTTGGATATCAGTCCCCAAATCCCACTTGGTACTTTCGGAATTGCGCCTCCACCGCTTTGGCGGGCATTTGGCATCTTCTTCGGTCGCTGCAACTTGCGCAGGAGCTGGCGCAATTTTGTTGTGCGAGTCATCAAGATAACTGGTCGTATCGTAGTCTTCGTCTTCGTCTCTGTCGAGCTCGATGTCGATGCCCATGCGCGACAAAATTTCCTCGAATTTCTCATACAAGGACCCTTGGCTGCGCAGACCTCCAATTTTGAACAGGACGCGCGCATATCTGCTATCATAATCGGCATTGACTCCAATTCTGGGCAAAATGTCATAGTACGCGTTAAAGAGCGCGTTGGTCGGGAGTCTTTCGCGCTCAGGGAGTGTAGGAAGGGTTGTTTGGGCGAGGACAACGATATTGTGAAGAATCTCGACATCTACTTGTATGTTAGTAATACGCACTGTTTGGGATAACACCGTGATTGCTCGCCTTCGTTGCTGTAGTAGGGTTCTGTATTCTGCGTGATCGATCGTCCGGCATTGGATTGCGGAGGGCTGTCCGGTGGAGGCATCTAGCGGAAGGCATTCGGGATACATTCACTTCAACAACCTAGAATTTGTCGCATCAGATGGGGGATGCTACTATGAAAGCACGTCCACAGAGCGCGTGCAAGGCTGTGAAGAGGGAAATTAGCATGGTGGTGAGCATGAGTTCAGTTGTACCACAGAGGTCTCCGACGTGTTGTTTTCACAAATGGATTAATCAGGGATTGGTCTTGGCGGAACGCATGCAATGCAGACAGTTCCTAGCTTCTTGCTTACTAATGACTTCCGACTCAATTTGATGATTAGATCTCGCCTTGGTGACTTCGAGTGTGGATTCGTCTCCTCCTTGGAAATACGTCCTTCAACCCAGAATACATCAAAGTTTTCGAATTTCAAAATGCCTACAGGTGTTCGTCAAAGACCGATTGAAAGGTTCGCAAAGGCTGCAGCCAAATGCTCTGCCGAGGTTTGTCAAAAGCATATATGACAATTCCCGCTTCATGAGGCTCACATCCGCACAGGCTTCAGTGTACGGAAAATGTATAACGATAGACTATAATGCCGTTTACAAGGATAAATGCCTCACCGAATTCATGAGGTTGAAGGACTGTTACCTGGTATAATTCGCCTGGCCTTTAGCCCAATACCTTTTTACTCACCTCCTTTTAGGCCGCTGCAAGGAAGTTGTGATACAATAGGAATAGTGCCTACCAAAATCAAGATTGGGCACTTCTTCTGTTTCGCGTGGCAAAAACAGACAGGAAGCACCACCGTCTGGTCGACTGAACTGTGAATAGCTTCCGGAGCTGGGGCGTCCTGGATTTCCGGTGCTGGAGAATATTTGTCGACAGCCATTTATGGGAAATAGAAAGTCAAAAACTTGCGAATGTTGTCGTGACAGTACAATAGAGAAACAAGACAGTTGCCAGGTATCATCATTCAACATGGCTATAATACGCAAACCTAATCTACCTGAAGACCATCATATCATATTCTTTTTGGGGTTTATGCTTTCTTTCTAAGTCCTTGCTCATAGCTTGAGAAGTCTCAACAAGAATACTGCTTTCTGAATCTCTTGCTCCTCTTCCAAGATAACACCCTCTTCAGGCGCATCTGGGATCTTCCCATTCAACTCTGTTACCACATGATGGTCAATGGGTCTTCGCAGTGCCTTTTCGATGGCTTGTGCCTGACTGACGAAAGCTTCACCCAAACCAATGTTGTCCGAATCCGAAAGGATCTTGTACTCCATCTTGACATCATCTGTTGGCTGTAAGCCGGCCTTCTTGCGAAGTCGCTGAACACGATTGATGATTTCGCGACCCAGACCCTCGTGAGCTAGCTCTAAATGCATCTCCGCGTCTAGAATGGTGAGGACATCATCGTCGGTATTTGTTTCGAGGAATTTTGATGCATCATCTTCTTTCAGACCACGCTTGACAATCAGATCTCCCTTCTCGAGTTTGATGCCAGCGACAACAATAGAGCCCTCGAGAACGAAATTGTGGACTTGATCACTGGTCAGTTCCGGAAGAGCCTTCTTAACCTTTTGCACCTCCTTCTTGAGTTTCTTTCCGAGAACTGGCCAGTCCGCCGAGACACTGTATTGAACATTGTATTTGGCTTCGTCCGATGAGAGAACAAGTTCTTGGATGTTCAACTCCTCGGTGATATATCCTTCCAAAGAGCGAACATCCTCTAGATAAATCGGATCAGGATGGATGACGATCAGTGTCTTTAGTGGTGTCTTCAAGCCCACTGTGCGTCGCTCTCTGGAAACTCGTGCCAACTCGATGATACGCTGCATGCGTCCAACACGGCGCTCAATTTCTTCATCGAAAAGCTCCTCTCTCACGTCGGGGAAAGCTAAAAAGTGTACGCTACGAGCGTCTTCACCTTGCAGTTTCTGGGGAATATGGGGAAGCAAGCGCTGGTAGATAGTATCCGTGATGAAGGGAGTAAACGGTGCCAACCCCCTAACCAGTGTATAGAGTACCTCAAAGAGAGTGTTCAGTGCATGTTGGGTGTCATCGACGCCAAATTCACCCTTAAGACGCTTTCGGTTGAATCGAATGTACCAGTTGGTGGTTGTGTCGATGAGTTCGAGGAGCCTGGGAACAACGGTGTAGAGTCTGTAGGCTAAAATTGGTGAGTACTTGCTTATTATTCGATGCATGTTGCTTACCTTCCATCTCCTGGTTCACAAATTTCAGAAGGCTCTGGCAACTTGCCAAGATCCATCTGTCCATGACATTCATATTTGTAGTCTCTGCCGCAGGATCAAAGCAATAGTCGATATTTTCAATCTTCTTCAAAAGGGCTACTTGGCCTTCGAAGAACTTGTAGCTATTCCATAGGGGCAGAAGAACTTTGGCCACAACGTCCTTGACACCAGCTTCCTTGAAACGCAGAGGCTCCGCCCGCACGACTGGTGAATTGATCAGGTACAGTCGCAGTGCATCTGATCCATATTTACTCATGACAATTGCAGGGTCAGGGTAATTCTTCAGGCGCTTGGACATCTTCTTGCCATCTTCGGCGAGAACAATACCATTAACAACACAGTTCTTGAAAGGAGAAACACCAAATAAGTGCGTGCCAAGAACCAAAAGAGTATAAAACCATCCCCGGGTCTGATCCAAACCCTCGGCAATGAAATCTCCAGGGAATGACTTGTCGAACTTCTCTTTGTTCTCAAAAGGATAGTGCTGACTCGAATAGGGCATACTACCAGACTCGAACCAACAGTCAAAGACCTCTTCGATACGCTTCAAATTTCCCTTGCCCATCTTGCTGGGAATGGTGATGTGGTCGATCTTGTCACGATGAAGGTCAGTCAATTCACCAGTGTATCCACTGAGTTCTTTGAGTTCAGCAATGCTTCCAATGCAGACCTTTTCTTCCAGATCATCGCTGACCCAAATGGGAATTGGTGTACCCCAGTAGCGATTCCGGGATACGTTCCAGTCGCGAGCGTTGCCGATCCAGTTTGCAAAACGCTTCTCTTTGACGAAGGAGGGAACCCAGTGAGATCCTTCGATATTCTTGAGCATCTGAGGAATTATTTCAGGAATTCTGATGAACCATGAAGGAACTGCTCTGTAGATCAATGGTGTGTCTGAACGTGGACACATCGGATAACTATGTCTGATCTGGGATTCGACAACCAGTCTTCCAGTTCCCTTGAGATGCTTGATGATGGCTTTGTCCGCCGCCTTAACGTGAATGCCTGCAAAGTCACGCACCTTTTCGGTGAAAAGGCCAGTGTCAGTGACTGGGTTGGGCGGTGGGCGAGTCTCGCTGATGATGCCATTTTCCATGGCTACATTGTAATCCTCCTCACCAAAAGCAGGGGCTTGGTGAACAATACCGACACCAGAATCATCCGTGACGTATTGTGCATTAATAACCTTGAATCCGTGGTCCTTGAACTCTTCGTAGAAGTAGTCAAAGAGGGGCTCATACTTCCAGCCAAGCATATCGCTACCCTTGATTTTCTCGATAATCTTGAACTTCGCTTTCTTCACGTCTTTGTACAACGTCCCTAGAAGCTTCTCTAACAAGATATAATTCTTCCCCGAGACTTCGTCATGGATCTTGATGTACTCGAAATCAGGGTGAGCGGCTAGGCCGGTGTGTGATGGCAATGTCCATGGGGTAGTTGTCCAAGCAAGCAGTGAAGTGCTTGGGTCTGCCAGCAGTGGAAACGAGACAACCACGGCAGGGTCAGTGACGTCCTGGTAATTTTGATTGGCTTCGAAATTACTCAAAGCAGTCGTGAGAACTGTTGAGTATGGCATGACTCGGTAACCTTGATACACTGCGCCTTTGTCGAAAATCTGCTTGAAAACCCACCACTCGGACTCCATGAACTTGGGATCCATGGTCTGCACCACCGTTAGCTGTTATGCCAGCAAACGCTCCAGAACAACATACCTTGTAGTCGTTGTCAAAATCGATCCATCGACCTAATCGATCAATAGTCACTCGCCACTCTGACGAGTATCGCATAACAATAGCTCTGCACTCTTCATTATATTTTGCAAGACCAAGTTTCATGACAGCATCCTTGCCAGAAATTCCAAGCTTCTTGTCAATCTCGTGTTCAATTGGAATTCCATGGGTATCCCATCCAAATCTTCTCTCGACATGAAAGCCTTTCATTGACCAGTATCGGGGAATGATGTCCTTGATGGTGGATGCCAGCAGATGGCCGTAGTGAGGAAGTCCAGTTGCAAAGGGAGGTCTACTCAATGGTCAGCGAGGGGTATATTTTACAAGCTCTTAGACACTAACCCATCATAGAAAGTGTAGTGTTTACGTCCTTCGGAAAGCTCGAGTTGTCTTTCAAAAGCCTTAATCTCCTTCCACCGCTTGAGGATGGCCTCCTCCTCCTTGGGAAAGTCGATGCTCATATCTGCCGCTCGAGAATGCGGATATAGGCGCGCAATGCCGGTGGTGTCAGGAAGATAAAATCCAGTCTCTGGAACTTTTTGAAAAATTGGAAACTTGTTGACGGGGGTTTTGTTTTGGATGTCGAGCGAGGCTGGCGGGTTGGCGGGGTTAAAAGGCCGTGACTCTTCACCCCTCTACGCTTCAAAAAATTGGGTGCCAAGCCAAAGTGCAGCATACGATACCTCATAAGCGAGGCTCGAGCCACCTCTGACATCCTCCAAGCGGACAAGTATATAGAAGTATCTTAGCTAACATAGTGCCACGGATATTTTACAGCATTGTAAACAACCTGATATGCTCAATATTAATTTTGCTACCTTCGCAATTCCGCTTCTCACATCTATTGTTAAAAACGAGTCATGCAGGACATAGATCATATGTGCAGTACACTTCTACAGAATACAACGGGCGCTTTTCGTATCTGGGTTATATAACTTTCTAAGAAGGTACTTTTGAAGGTTGACTCCTTCAATCCACGTCACTCTCTTCATCCTCTTCCTCCTCGTCGTCATCATCATCATCTTCCCCGTCTGAGACGCTCTCTCCCAGCGCTTTTAGGCGCTCTTTATAGCGAGAAACCTTGTCCTCAAGATCGCCAAAGACCATCAAGAGGTCATCCAGCTCAGTCTGAACCGCAGCCTTCTCCTTGTCCTTCACAGACAACAAGGCCTCGGCCTTCTCTACTTTTGTGTTCAAAGCATCGATTTTGGATGCATATGTGGCAGCATTCTCCTCCGCTCTTTCTAAGCGAGCGGCTTGTTCCTTTCTATTCGTTTCATACTCTTCATTTGCGGTTTGTAGGTCTTGGAGATGGTTTTTGTTGGCCTGTAATCCAGTCAGCATGTATTCACAGAAGTAGGAGGTTCAATGTTACCTTGTTAAGATCCAACTCCAGTTTGTTGATGGTGTTCCGCAGATCTGCAATTTCAGCTTCAGTGCGTTTCCTGGTTCGCTCAGCTGTAGCTTCTAAAGTTGTTTGAACGTATTCAAGCTGTCTTTGATGTTCCTGCTCTCCACGAGTTTGCTCGATTCGTAATTTGCTGTGGTAAATTAGTTCCGAATGTGTACATACTGCCTGGGGACGTACTTTAAGTCCTCCTCGTGATTTCTTTGAAGGCCTTCGTTGATGTGCTTGATTCTCGAAAGCTCCACGGCCGAAGTTTCTTTCGCTCGCCGATGGTCAGCCTGTTCTTGACCCAGATGTCGACCGAGAGACAAGAGCTCTTCTTCGGCTTTTAGCAGCTCGTTACTCTTTTCCTCGATTTGAGACCGAAGCGAATCCACCAACTCGCGAGATATTCCCTTCTGAATGCCATTCGATACTACAGGTATCTCCATTCCTGGATCTCGATCAATGGCTCTGAGCAAGCGACTGAAATTGTCCTTCAGGAAATCAACGAATGTCTTCTCAAACAGTACTTCTGGCAAGCCACCGGCTGGTGCGGAGCTTAACTTTTGAGGAAGAACCTCAAAATCTCTGAGGAGTGGATGAGATCGTAACTTCGTGAGCCGATCAATGTATTGGTCTCTTCCCATACGAGATGCCAGTATGGGATGGATGGTTGCGCGTGAAATGGGGGAGTCTTTGGTTGAGAACTCATACACAATTCCCAATAGAACAGCGGAAAGGCCTTGAGTGATGCTACCATCCATGGTATGATTCAAGGTCGCTTGTACGAGGCTTTGAATGTTGCTCCCCTCGCCGAGGAAGGTCTGGGCAACCCTCTGGCTCGCGCGCGCGATT
>JBAMDN010000570.1:0-80437 GCA_037074945.1 Tetracladium marchalianum | reverse complement strand
CAGTCCAGCCAATCTTCAAATGGGTCAACAAGCACATCATCGATCCGCGATTTGTCAGTATTTGTGTAGACGCTGCGCTGTTGTTACTTGATATCTACTCTGAACACATTGGTGGATCGGGGACTGGAACAGCAAATTCGGTTCTTGCACAAAAAGTGTCGGAGGTGGTTTTTCTGTGAGATATAGCCGAAGCCAATATCTGAAGGCTGTGATTGCGCCATGAAGAACTGCTGTTGGTCGATGGGGGATCTGCAAATGGCAACAGGTAGCTATCGTTATCCTCGATGGGTGAGTAGACTGTGGTTGCTTCCGCAAAACGTGGTGTGCGAGGTACTTTGTTGAGAGAAGCTGTGGATGTGGAAGAATCTGAGGCACTGCGTTCTCTCGTCGTCGTTAACGGCTCCGGGCGTTTCTTCTCGCTAAATGCTACAAGAGGAGGTCAGGATCTATCTGTCGCACAGGCTGTTAGGTCTTGCTACTCACTTTGTGATTTTGTGGTGTGAAGGAGAAGAAATAGTCTATTGATTGGAATGAATGGCAAAGTGGACAAAGGATACTGCTGTTAAAGGTTGAACAAAGTATTACAGATAGAGACCAGCTACCGAGGGAGAGGAAGAAAGATCTACAAGAAGGCGGGCAACAGCGTGGTTTTGTGTAGGCGCTCAACTTCTAATTTAGAAGCAACGGATGTATGTGACCAAGTGTATACAGACTACCCAGGATGCGCACAATGCGGAGGCGGGAGGGAACTTGATATGGGGCGGCTTTGGACGGCGGGTAGAAGAAGGAAGGGTAAACTTACACACCTTGGGGTCTTGAAGGGGCAACCAGTACTCCGAATTCCCGATGGAGAGACTGGCAAACGCTGGAACTTCGTCGCTTGGCAACACGAAGCCTTCGCTTCGAGCCCCCACGTCATCCGACAACTTGGGTTTGGATCTGCTCAACCCGATGTAATAAAATCTCTAGATGCCAAGATCAAGATAGCTCCAATCGGCTACGATGATATGGCTTTGGAATCCTATGCCCAATTCTGCAAGCTTCGAGAACAAGGTATCATAGCGCCTGGCGTTAGATTCCAAGTCTCCCTCCCGACTCCTATCAACACGATCGCAGTCCATGTTCAACCCCCCTATCAAGCCGAAGCCGAAGCCGTTTACGAACCCCTCTTGCTGAAAGCCCTCCGTCGAATTCAAGACGAAATTCCGGCCGAAGATTTAGCAATCCAATGGGATGTCTGTATCGAAATACTTATGCTTGAGACAGTACCATTTGCTCATCCACTATGGGACAATATCTCCAAAGCATGGTTCTCACCTGTCATGGACGGCGTCAAGGAGCGCTTAAAGTATTTGACAAAAGCAGTTGACGCAGATGTGCAGATTGGCTTCCATATCTGTTATGGGGATTTGAACCATGTCCATTTTGCGGAGCCCAAGGACATGACGTTGTTGGTAGAGATGGCGAACATCATAGCCCCCATCACAGATCGGAAGGTTGATTTCATTCATATGCCTGTTCCGAAGGGTCGTGTTGATGAAGCCTATTACGCTCCATTGCAAGGCCTGAAGTTGTTAGACAAGACGGAGATGATTCTAGGGTTGATCCACGGTTTTGATGAATACGGAACAAAGAAGAGGATTTCGGTTGCTAGTCGTTTTCTTGATCATTTCTCTGTGGCTACTGAATGTGGCTGCGGAAGACATGGAAAAGACGAGTTTGAGAGCGTGCTGCAGGTTATGGATGCTGTGAGTGAGGGAGGTCAAGTAGAGGAGGCAAAGTAAAGGGGAAGATCTGGGCTTTTGACAGATGAAGATAAGCATGGCCATTGAACAGCCAACGACTTCTTAGAACGCGTAGCTAGCCGGACTTTATGAATGCATGGAAATTGATTTTGACCAGAGTTTCTGCCATGATCAACGAAATTGTTAGTACTTGTAGATAATAAGTCTTGAAGTAGCGTAGCCTTGTCAACAAGGCTGAACGCACAGACAAATTCCAACATCTGTCATTAATCCATTCTCCCTCTTACCAAACAACAACCAAACCACAACAACTATGTTCCCGTAAGAGCAATTCGAGCTGTTTACGTATGTTTCAATTATAGGTCACTCCATCACCCACCACAGTCAAACCTCTAAAAATTCATTTTTAACCCGTGTAAAAGGATGGCCGCGACAACGTCAATACCACCCCTCTCCAAAAACCTCGACCCAACACTCACCCACACTTCTACCCAAGCATTCGCCTACCCCCTTCCTCAAATCCGTCAATTTCATCGCACCCTTACTTCCGATCTTGATGAGAAAAATGCGCGCCTACGAACGTTGGTTGGTGGATCGTATCGTCAGCTGCTTGGAACAGCGGAGATGATCTTGGATATGAGGAAGGATATCAGGGTTGTAGAGGACAGATTGGGTAGAGTGGGCGTAGGGTGTGGGAGAGGTGTTGTGGGCGGGAAGGTCAAGGGTTTGAGTGGTTTAGTAGCAGGGGATGGGAAGGGGGATGGAGAGGGCAATGGGAGGGATAGGAGATGGGGTGTTGCTGCTAGGGTGAAGGTTCTGGGGATGTGTGGGGTTGAGGTCGGGAGGTTGTTGAAGAGAACCGGTAGTGGGAATAAGAATGGAGATTTGGTGTTGGCAGCAAAGGTGTTGGTATTAAGTCGATTGCTTATAAAAAGTGGTGGCGAGGCGGAATGGGATGAGTTAGAGGAGATGAAGAGGAAATTAGGGGGTCTAAGGAGAAGGCTTTTGAGAGCTGTGGAAAGAACTTTGGTGGAGAAGAGTGGTGGGGATGATAGAGAAGAGGTGGTGCAGGCTTTGGCTGCTTATAGTCTTGCTACTAGTTCTGGCGCGAAGGACGCGTTGAGACATTTGTTGCATGTCCGAGGGGAAGCGATTGCGTTGGCTTTTGAGGAGCATGAGGATGAGAAGAAGTCGGGGAAGGGAGAAGGAGTGTTACAGGCATTGGAATTGTACATTGGCACGCTACTTGATGTACAGGCTCTGGTGCCGAGGAGATTAGAGGAGGCGCTGAAAGCTTTGAAGAAGAAGGCTTTACTGAAAGATGAAGTCGTCAGAGGATTAGAAGGGCTGAGACTCGATGTCTGCGAGAAGTGGTTTGGCGAGGAGATTCTTCATTTTACGCCCTATATTCGACATGATGATTTGGATGTCGCACAGGCGATAGAAACTTTGAAAGGATGGGCGAAGCGAGCGTCGGAGGTATTGTTACAAGGATTTGGTCAGTCTCTTGAAAGAACAAATGAATTCAAGACGGTGGTTTTGCTACGAACGAAAATACTGGAAATATGGATCAAGGAAGGCGGAAAGGCTAAAGGATTTGACCCTTCAATTCTCCTCGATGGACTCAGAAAGGTCGTCAATGGTCGAATGGTAGAGCTGATTGAAACGAGAATAGCCAAGTTGCATCTGGTTGGAACAGAAATCGAAGCAACCCTCGGATCGTGGAGAGCAGGGATCACGGACAAGCACGAAAGTCTATGGCAAGATTCCTTGCTCGAGCAAGATATCAACAACGGAGCTACTGTTTTCAAACAACGCATCTTAGCTTGTACATATGGCAGAAATGACTCTGTTTCTCGGGCTCATAGCGGCTACCAAACCTGGCGCCGTCTTGTCGATGAAATCATCACCTTTATCGAACAGCTCAAGAAGCAGAGATGGGACAATGATCTTGAGGATATCGAGGATGATCTAAGTTTGGAATCACGAAGCAAACTGTTGAGCCAGGAAGATCCGCAGATGTTACAAGGTCACTTAGAGTCGAGTCTGGAGCGAAACTACAAGGAACTGCACGGCAAGATTGGAACACTTTTGACGACTTACGGGAAAGATGAGCAAATTGGCCAGATATCAATATACATCCTTCGTATCATCCGGGATGTTAGGACGGATTTACCGCAGAATCTTTCGCTTCGGTCGTTTGGTCTGTCTCTTGTGCCATCGCTACATGAGAAACTTGCAAATACGGTATCGTCAAGTGCACTCGAATCTTTCTCCAAAACATTTTCAAGAAAAAGAGTTCCAGAGAGGGCACTGTGGGAAGGAACGCCTGAACTACCTGTTCAGCCCTCACCTGCAACATTCCAGTTCCTCCGAAGCTTATCGTTGGAAATGGCGAAAGCTGGCAGTGATTTGTGGAGTCAAAATGCTGTGAAAGTGTTAAAGCTGCATTTACGGGTGAAATTGAACGAGTATTGGGTATCGCAATTAAAGAACAGCGGGGAAGAGACGACAGTTGATAATGATACGAAAATCAATGGAGATAGCAAGATCGACAAGGAGGAGACAGATAAAAAGGACGAAGAGGACGCCGGAACGAGAAAGAGAGAGCTGTTAGTGCAGTCACTGTTCGATCTGTTTGTTTTGCAGAATTCGCTTTCGGTAAGCGAGGATGCAAAGGCGGATTTGCTTGAAGATGCTGCGAGTGGAATAGAGTCAAGGATAGAATTAGAGGCAGACTCGAAGAAGAGAATGCAACAGAGTGCGAGGGAATACTGGAGAAGGGCTGGGCTGCTGTTCAACCTTCTAACATAGGGGAATTGACAACCAAAATACTAGTGAGTGGTTAGCGAGGTCTCAGCCGAGCACGATACCCATGTCTTGAGTACCCCAGCCAGAATAAATATTAGATGTAGAAAGGAGTTCCTTCTTTAGATCACAGCCTCCTGCTATTCAAAATTGAATTTAGGAAGAGATATTTTACGACGGTCTTTGAAGAACATGAAGAGATTGAACCCGATAGCGGAGGATTACGCATGCAACAGGGGATGGGGTAGCTTGCCCCACGTGCGCCAAGAATACCAGCGTATCTCCAAAGCTTCAAGATATCCAACTTTTCCCATCTTCATGGCAAACCCCAGACAATATGTCAACACCACGCCTTACCTTTCTCTATCCACATCTCTTTCGCGCTCTTCGCACCGGCGAACCAGCAGCCACAGCCTTGCATACATGCACCCGAACCTTTCCTCCACAACAGACTCAAACGCGTGCCTTCACATCTTCTAGACGTCAGCTCTCGAAATTTCCCAAACGCGCCGGCAAAGCAACGGGACCATTCATTCCAGAAGCAGAAGATGTAGTTGAAGAATCTCTCGCATCGTCATCCGAAACGCCCGACAAGCAAAAAGAAGCCAAATCCAAATTTCGCGAAGCAGTTGCTACGGAATCGCAACGCGCCAAAGCCGAAAAAGATGCGCACACCACCGCTGGTCCCCTCTCCTCGGAAACACAAGCCGCAGCTGAGCTGCCCGGCTACGATGAAGAAACAGGCAGGGCAATTGGCAAGAATTCACTCTGGGATCAGGATGGCAGTAGTGATCAGATCTCGCCCTTGCAGCAGGCGGCGATGAATACACAGGATACGGTTGCACCATTGGATAGGATATTTGAGATGCCGCCGCCTGAGAATTACGAAGAGGTAAATGCGAGTAAAGCGCCGCATTTGCAGACGCCGCCTTATGTGCATCATTTCGATACATATACACTTGTGAAACAGGTCCAGACAAGCGGGTTTACGGAGGCGCAGGCTATCACTGCTATGAAGGCTGTTAGGGGGTTGTTGTCGGTTAATTTGGATGTGGCGAAAGCTGGGTTGGTGAGCAAGAGTGACGTTGAGAATGTGAGTCTAATTGAGGTCGAAAGAGTGGATTGTACATGATTGCTGATTCTGTGGCAGGAGACATACTTGTTCAGAGCTGCTTGCTCAGAACTGAGAACAGAGATTTCGAATATCAGAAAATTGAGGGACGAGACTATGAGGAGGGAGCGAACGCTGTTACAGCACGAGAACGATATCTTAAATCAAAAACTCACCCAGGAACTCCAGGGTTTGAGGGACGAATTAAAGGGAATGTTCGACGACCGGAAGATGAACGTTAGAACTGAGCAGAGAGCAATGGATAGTGGCGTAAGTTTTTTTTCCCAGTTCCTCGTAGCTGTTGGCTTTTGACTAAACAAAATCTACAGATCCAAGAACTCAATTACAGGATCACGGTCGGGCTCAACAGTGATAGTAAATCCGAAATCGAAGGGCTAAGATGGGTCCTGACTAGAAGATCCGTCATGGGTATATTGTTCATGGCGTTCATGGTGTTGACCTCGCTTAGATATGCGAGCTACAGATCGCATGAAGAAGAGGTGAGGAAGAAGCGGGAGGAGGGTGGAAAGGCTGATGAGCAGCGGCGGTTGCAGCAGCTTCAGAGCAAGGACGCTCCAGGACTAGCTGAGATCTTGGCTGCAAATTGAGGACCGACGGATGGAAGGATAATCTAGATATGATGACGACCAGAGTTTCGGTTGCTTGGCAATCCCAACAACAAGAATTGAAATTCAAGTTGCTCACCCCATGCATTGCAGAGAAAGGCTTGCGCCAACACGGCAGAATCACACGTTGCCTGTCCCCAAAGACATGCACGTTGACAACCCTGGAACTGCTCACCGCACTTCACGTACTTCCCGCCATGTTATATTCAACGGCACGTGACCATGTCTTCTCGATTGGGGGAAATGATTCCAAATACTCGATGCGGACCTCACAATTCCATCACAACCCCATGATTTGGACGATGCGTTTTGTCCAGCCAAGATTAGCAGCTATTTCGAACTGGTTGTCTGAAACAGCTTCTTCGAGCCTTTTCAACTGTCTACACTCATCGACTTCGAAGTGGGACCTGCTCTCAGTACTGCGGCTAAAGCTGGATATCACTTGCTGTCTCGCCCCATCGGTTCCACGTGCATGTAAGCACGAGTCCGTCTGTTCCAGTCTCACAACAACATCATCTACCAAATTCCAGATACCCGCCTGCCTGTTCTCGGATTTGGCACGCCTGTCTCCTACAATTGGGGTTCATATCGTTGTCCCTGCCATCCAAGACGCGGTGCTTGACCACCGATCGCCTATTCGACCCATTTGGAATCAATCCACACTCAACTGCACGTCGACATATCTCACGCCTGCTTCCTAATCAAACAAATATCACTTCAATACAATGTCCGCCGCATTAGATGCCCAACCACCGCCCGCCCCTTCGCGGCTTTCGATTGGCAGTTCTGGTTCCAATAAATTCAACAGCTTCGTCCGGAAGTCTATGGATAGAGCGTCTTCTGTTTTGAAACTCGCTCCTCCTCCTCCAGGTGTTTTGTGATCTTGATTCGTCACGTTTTACTTGATAGGAAATATGCTGACTTCAAGCAGATGAGAGTGCTAGTCCAGGTGCTGCTGAGGATCTGACTGCGAAAAAAGTACATCGCAGGGCACAGGTTCGGAAAGCTCAAATGTTTGTCTACCTTTTCCAACACACACTATCCCTTTTCTTCATTCCTCTCTCTCTCTCTCTCTATGTCGGTGTTACCCTGTGTCAATCAAACTCACTGATGTTATCTCGGTAATAGCGAACATCGTCAACGCAAAGAAAATCACGTCAAAACACTTGAACAAGAGATCGCCAACTTGCGTGACATGATCGATAAAGTCGAAACGCAATCCCACCTCTTCAAAATCGAAAATGAAGCCATCCGCATAGCTATAAAAGAGCAAGCATCATCATCTTCTGTACATTCACCAAACACCAATAATCACCTGAACTTACCATCAGCGCCAGCACTTTCGGCTTCGTATAGTACAACACCTTCTTCACTATCTAGTTTTGCTACCACTCCAGCTGCTGCGACTTCTGGGACGAGAGATTCGGATCTAAGGGACCTGAATCTGGATCTGGATCTGGATTTGAATCTGGAGTTTGATCAGAAATTGTTTGATTCTATTGCTACTGTGGGGTACGACGAGCGAATGGATGTGAGTTACTTGCAACTTCAACCATTCTCGGAACACGAGGTATTTGGAAACACCCACAGGCCGATTATGAATCCATTCGACCAGACTATAAAGAAAGAAGAGACACCCATACATCTTCAGAACCAAGTACAATTACCGAACTACACAACTCTTCCGCTGGCACACGTAAATACCAATATGGCTATGGATGCTGCATACGAAAATCCAGAGGTGGCTTTATTGGCTATCAATTTTATTCTCGCGTACGTCTCCTCAACTTGCTTCCTCCAAACTTCTCTTGTGATTTAATTAGAACTATACTGACTGAACCAAAAAGTCTGGAACACCCTTGTCGCACCCACTTCCTCCCCAAATCCATCCACCCTACCCCAGGCCTTCCCATCCTCCCACCCCACGTTCCCTCCGGCCACGAACTAATGGCCTCAACTTACCTCTACACCCACGCACCCCTCCCAGTATTCCAGTCCATGTGGACAGGCCGCGGCACCTCCACCACCCACACTCCCCACCTACCAACCACACCCTCCTCACCTCTCTGGAAAATCCCCTCCTCACCCAAAGACGAGCTCGAAAAACTATGGAAGATGAGTTCATCACTCAGCAAGGAAGATTGGGAGATCACGCCCGTACAAGCGTGGTTTTTGCTTGTTGAAGCGCTAGGGACAGAGGTGTTGATGCGGAAGGGAGTAGTGGAGGACCTGAAGAAAAGTTTAGGGAAATTGGTCGAGTGTTATGGCTTTGGTGCTACGATGAACGAGGGGTTGTTTTGGCACGTGGTTGGGGAGGTGGATATTATGAAGAGGTGATGATAGATGATAGGTGATATGTAATGAGATAAGTGCTAGATCTGAGTGTTGACCACCACCAAGGGGTGGCAGACTCTGTTACTAGTCTTGGAAATGATTACTTCGAACAAGTAGTGGCGTAAGGATTTGGCGTTGAGGTCACTGGATACTTTCTTAGCGACAGCGGCGCTACTTAGACTTCATAGTGAATTAGAATATGCTCTACCTTTCATGACGCCAAGAACTACGTATCTCGTTGGAAAGTTACACAGTCTATGCTTGAATTGTTACACTTCAACCAGAGGGAAAGGGCCGCAAGATTTGAAAAGCTCAACATTCGTGTATTCGTTTATGTTACAAGAGAGATTTTGGTTATGTTTCCGACCAACTATTGACCATCCCAACGCCTCATAAATGCTGCGACAATTTCCTCCATACCCGACTCAGGAAAAGAGCAGCTTCCATCCTTAAACGATGTAATTACCTTGAATCTAAACCAACCCGTTCCCACTACTTAAATCCTGAGGTTTCTTCTTCGTATACCCCGCTCCTTCTGGTTCCAGGTGCCTCGCAATCTTCCATCCCCTATCGGCAAGCAGATCCATCGCCGCCCTCGCCCACTCCAGCTCCCTCTCACATCCAGGAGAATACCTGAAAGTTAGCGTCGCCATGAGAAGTGGTACCATCATTGCTCCTGGCCCTTGCGATTTCTTATCTTCCTGGATGCAGAACTCGACAGTTTGAGCTATATTTTTCGCGATGCCGACGAGGTCTTTCCGGTGTTTCAGAGGGCGTAGTTTGGACATGTATGCGGCGAATGGAGAGGGCGGTATATTTGAGGGTGATGGTTCGGTTTTGATGGGTGGCGTTGTTGTTGATGATGTTGTTGGTGGAGGCGTGGTTTGAGGTGATGTGGAATAGATTTGTGCAAATTTCATAATGCGGCCGTATAGTTCCATTAGAGTGCGGAAAGTAAGAATGCAAGCCATCCAATACATATTTGTTGTAAAGGCGGTTGAAAGATCCTTGAAGTGAAAGGCAACAGGGAATAATTTCTCGCCGTCGCCTTGGCTAGGACCTATTTCCAGGGTTGACAGTAGATTCCAGTATATAGGTCCATCGCAGGTCGATTGGAGGTCTGAAAAGAATTTCTCAAGGAGAGAGTCGACGGCCCAGCAACGGTCGAGGATTGCGAAGATTTCAGGCATTTCAGATGGACTGGGACTACCAAGTCGGTCGGAGTCCTCGAAAATCGCAGGGAGGAGTGACATGATGTCAAGTAATTGATCGTAAGAACCAGTGGAGCGGCCTTTCCAAGCGATTTTTTGCCATGCTGGTTCAGAGAGATAGGTGGAACAGCGAAGATGCATCCCTTGGAGGATCTGTCACTTTATTAGCAAGTGTTTTGAGGCGGTTGCAGATGGAATGGCCTGAACGAACTCCTTGTTGGCGGAAAGAAGAGAACAGATGATGGCCTAGCCCTTCTGAATTTGCTTTGGTCCCGCGAAGCTGTACTAATCTTGCACAACCATCTGAGTGGCCAACCCACCCGCCTCTCGAGCCACTAGGGCATTCGAGGGTTCTGCACCATGAGCTTAGCGATGTACACTCTCGAAACGAGCAAGCTAGTAGATGAAGAAAACAAAGATTACATACTCGTACATACCCAACGCCATGCAAGCAGCGAGCGCTAATTGATAATTTGTCAGTCAATGCCGCATGAGGGAAATATCCAAAAACCTACTCTCATCACGATACATCAAATCCGGGTCCCACAAAGCATGTTGAAGATCTCTCAATCCTTCGACATACAATCTCCGGCTTTCAAGAATGAGATTCTTATCATTATTATTCCTTCCTAATCTCACAGAAGAAAGGGCAAGAATAGCCGTGTCCAAGGCTTTTGTCAAATCCGGCAGCTCAGGAACAAGAACCAGCCACGCACCCTCTTCACTCTTGATTTGCGCGCGTATAGTGTGTAAATTAACATCTGCTACAAAATTGGACAAGAATTGGCAGAAGAATTGTTGCCGAAACGCTGCGGGAGAGGTGATTTCGATATCCGGTGCAAATTTGGCTGGGACAGGACTACCAGGCTTGTAATTTAAAGAATTTCCGTTGTTGCTCTGTCGAGCGACTTTGGGAACAACTACCTCTGTAGACTTCTTGCGTGGGACGGCTCGACGATATGTTTTGACATGATATCTGGGAAGGAGGTCGCCTGCAGTGGAATCACCGGTGGCTTGATCGACAACAAATATAGCTTCTCGTTGGTATCCTCCACACACCCTATTGGTCTTGACGCATTTCATACACTCAGGTCTCTCGAAACTGCACTATGAATTTTGGTGAAAAGTGTCAGCCAGGTTGATACGAAAATATGTAAGATACACATATGTTACGGTTTGATAGAGACGAACAGACGAACCCCTATCTTCCTCTTGCGACAAGTATTGCAACCCTTTGATTTTCCTGGAACTCCTACCATCTTGGCTCCACATTAAGAAAGGTCTCGAAATGGGGTGATATGCTCCACTGTCTAGCCTGTTCGAGGTCGTCTGTCCACGACGATGGTCACTGCATCAATATCCACTTCTCTTCATTGGCATGGGTGTATCTCTTTTTGGGCGATACTGAGGCCTCAATGTCACCTCCCACCTGTGTGGCGCGCGCACACACGAGCAACGATTGTTTGGTTGTTGGAAATTTCGGTGGGTGTCGTTGCGATCGAGGTGCTCTGAATTGGCACCGTTGGCTAGACGCTTTGGGCATCAAGATGCGAAAGCTAGGGAAGTCCCGTCCCTAGCCTGTCTTGGGACCAACGCCCAGACTTTCTTCGACGTCGCAATAAGCATCTTACAGTAACCTCCTGTTAACTGCCTCAGTCCGCACGAAATCATTTCGATCTTGCACAGAATCTCTTTCATCGAAGAGCATAACGTCCCGAAAAGCTAAAAGGCTGTGTTATTGTCGAGGCAAAGCTAGGCAGGACTTCTTCTTCGCCCTTCTCCTGATCTTGTACTTTGCTTCTCGAACCTTTCTCGAATCACGGAAACCTTCCTTCGAGCAGCGCCCACCATCAGCCCATCGAAACGATGTCAAATCCCAAATTCTATACAACGGGCATCGACCCCAAGCAGATGCGTTGATCCCAATTTCCCCTGAAACACTACAGCCGGAGGCAAACGGTTCCCACAGGCATATTTTGACCCGTGATGGTAAAGGAGCAGAAGGTACACAAGAGGCGGAAGACTTGGTGATATGCGTTGAAGCAAACGATCACGGCTCTGTATGGAGAGTTGCGCCTAACGGATAGTGAGACTTCTTCTTCCATCAACATCGAAGTAGCGCTTGCCTGCGTTGCTCCATACCCTTTTAGGATATATTAGCAGTCTATGTCTGAAACTGATGGATTTTTGGAAAGTTATAAAGGATTCAACATCGCCGCCACCCTATCATCCTACACGCGCTTGACCACATAAGATGCTCTTCTTCCTTGAGAAACTGGTGAACTGCACTTGCAGATACATAACACGACTTCTCAAGCGGCCATGGGGTTGACAGAGATACTATTTAATCCTTCTTAAAAGTATATGGTCAATCGCAGGTAATGGATAGGCAGATTGAGAACAAGTATTCCTTGCAACTAAGGAAAGAGTGAAGTGACAGCTTTTCAATTGTTTTAATTTTCTATTTATTGCATATCGAAATGACCATCCTCCTCGGTTGTTCATCTCATCCATTTGTCATCCTACTCCAAATAACAAAAGCGCAGATGGTTGACGCAAGCAGGTAATTTTTGATCCTGCAAGACGTCCAGCATACAAAGAAAACGCAAGACCATTCTTCGCCAACAACCAATGCAGGAGGGAGATAGCAAAAACTTGACTCAGCCAGTTCTGTGTTCAGTTGGCGTATGTAAAACATCGCCATCAAACAGATCTGATAGAGCCAAAAGCAAAATCGAGCGAACCATTTCCACCATGTCATCCACCAAATGACGTCCAATCCAGTATCCTCTGCCATATCAAATGAGTGACCTTTAGGAAGAGGATCAGTCTCCTTGCCATTAAGAAATTTAGCCGCTGATAATACAACTCTCCGCGATTTCAGTGACCTCATTGGTAGTATGCTCCGTCGGAAACAACTCTCTTTGATCCCCAACCCCTGAAAACAATGACGCCGTCCTCATCATCCTCGCCCTCATTAGATGAAGCAGTGATAGCTGGGGCAGATGGAAGGTCGTTGATGTCGGTGAGCTTGATGTTGGTGGTGACGGGGGTGTTGACCTCGAAGTGAATGAGGCTGGCCAACTCTGCTAATCCTGCGCCGAGTGCAAAGACAGGAGTTGGGGGAGTTGCCGGCGTCTCAATGGACTCATTGTCAACGGCCAAACCCTCCTCGCGGTTATTGATAACGGTGTCTTTCTCTGCCTTCTTGGCTTGGGTGACGTGGTCGCAACAATCACAGTCGAGCCAGCCATCCAAGTTCTCCCATATAGAATCAGAGACGACACCGCTCCACTTACGTGGTTCAAAGAGACCAGGACTCTCAGGGCGAGTGTTGTAGCTATTAACGAGGCTTCGGTGGTATTGGAACATCTCCTTGATTTCGGCAGGCATTCTAGGTTCGGTTCGCTCAAAGGATGACTTCTTGGTTGGGGTTGGTCGATCTTGTCCGATGGGGCCAAATGGGTTTACAGAGAAGACGGAAGATTTGGCGGGCGGCGAGCTTACGCTGCTGGATCTTGGGGAGATGATTTTTTTGAGAGCTTGTTGGATCTCTTGGGCGCGGAGCTTTGATGAAGATGGTCGGTTGAACTGTGGCATTAGTTCTCGTTCGGTAGCAGAGAGGCAAGCGAGGCGTTGGGTCTTATCCATCTTTGTGGATGCAACACCAGCGCAATTGCCAGAGCTGAGTCCTGCACCGGTCTCGTATTGAAGACATTCGTCTCTGGTAGATGCAGCAGAGCCAAAAGCGGGCGATGTGAATGGATCAGAGCCTCCAGTGAATTGACGAGCCTTCTCAGCAAAGTAGGGGGTCTGTTGGGCTCCGAGCGAATGAACATCCACGACTTGAGAGTCATTGGTGTACATGATGAATCCATCGCCACGGATACCAGCACGAAAGTCGCCTTGAGCAACTGCAACTGCAACGGCTTGAGCTTGAGCCCACATCTTGGTTCTGTCCTCGCCCTCGTTGCCAGTGTCGTAAACGACCTTGGCATCTCGGTTGGCTAGAATCTCTGTGAGCTGTTCAGCAAGCATGGTGCAGCCGTTCTCTCCGCGCGAGGCGTAGATGGCGGCGTATGGACTGAGATTGATGCTGACGCCTCCTCGGACGCTGGCGAGAGCTGGCAGACCTTTGCGTCCACTTTGATGTGTGATGGGAGCCATTGCCGTTGAGAGAATTGATTGATGAATAGTACTTTGAGGGTTCGAGAACGGTTGAAGTTGGACGAGAAATGAAGGTAGCTGTCAAGAGGAAGGTAGATCATTGATAAAGAGAAAGCAGATGGTGAGAAGTTAAGTGCGAAGAGATATCAATTTGTGAATGTTTTGTGCGCTAATTGAAGGTGAAGGTGAAGTTCAAGTTAAAAGAGGGCGCAACTATTCACCTTGCTTTAGAAGGAGGTGAAGCATCAAGCGAGTTCCTTTTGAGGGAGAACTGAACAAAAGGATGCACCTACTGGGTGTAGGTTCGAGTTTCGTAAGCTGTTCAAAAAAGATGAAAGAAAAGCCGATTTTGTCGCTTGAAGTAGGTGAGAAGAATTTTAATATACCATTCTCGGCTTATCAGTTCAAGTTAGAAAGAGATAGTTGCTCTTAGTGTTGGAACCTAGCCCTCGAGTAGCTCACGGCCAGCTTGCGAATCTAAGTTTCTCGGCAAGCCAGATGCTATTGATTCATCAGCTTGTACTTATATACTTTAGAGCTCGCATGCTGCTAATTTATGAATGCGCAGCACCCATATGTTGGTATGATATTTGCTCTCCAAGTGCCAAGCAATGATTAGACATATATCAGGAACACCTACACTCTAGAGATTGTGAGAATAAAGCGAGCGGGAATCATGTAGCGCAACAAAGACACACCTGAATAAGTTTGCGACAGGTGTCGTTGACACGTTGAGGACGATATATTCAGAACTATCTAAAAGTGTCTAAGCATCTGCAGTCATGTGTCTTACTCCTTTCAATTCCCCATATCTTCAGAAAGAAAAACTCCTCTCGGCAAACCTTACTCCATCTCTTCAAGCCCCATACTTCTTGATCTAATTCTGGAATTTTCGATTCAAGGTCTTCATTCAATTTCAGCTGCGAATGGCGCATGAGCTTCTTGCGTATTGACCGTAACGGGGGGGACGCAGTCTGGGTAGCTAATGACCGCTCATTCTTGCTGATTCCATTTGAAGTGGCTTCATCTTGACTGGCTCTCAGATCACCAGCTTCTTCGAGACCGCCTCCTCTGACTGTGGAGCTGGATTGTTCCTGAAAACGCTGCCATTTTGAGGAAAACGCATTGCGGATATTTTGTCCAAGTGCAAGCAGGCCGTAAGGAAAGAATGACTTTGGATCCTCGACAGCATCAGTCTGGGTAGACATTGAAGCATATGGCTTCTTGCTAATATAAACTCCGACAGGTTTGCCAGATTCATCTGCTGCAGAGGTTTTCATAGCTTCTCGAGCAACTTCAACTCCGCCTATCAATTTGCCGACAGTGCTCTTGGATGGACCAGTTTCGAAGGTCTGAGAACGTTTTGGAGTTGGCTTGCTATTAGATATACCATTTGTGTGAGGACGAGAAGAATTATCAGTTTTCGGATAGCGAGTCGGAAGTCCGCCCAACCCACGATTACTAGCAATAACTTTGGCGGAGCCACCTTGGCGTTTTTTTAGGGAGCCCGGAGTAAATCTACTTGTTGGCATGCTATCAGTGATAGAACGAGGAGGGCCAGAGGACTTTAAATCCTGAGCTTGTTGCTGTTTTGGGGTGGGGACAGTGGAGTTGTCGAAAGTTTGAGCCAAGTTGCGTCTTTGGGTAATGAACATGTTCTTAGCTGGTCCTGGGGTCGCATCTCGTTGCAAGTTTCGTTGTACGAGCACATTCTCCGCAGTGTTCGAAGAGGAATTTGTTCTTTGCATTGAGGGTGGTGGTTGCGATCCACATAGCATGTCTTGAATGTTGACAGTCGCATTTCTACGCTCCCAAAGGGTGAGGTTTGTTCGCTGACGAAGATCCGATTTCTCGTTTGGAGGTATGGAAGACATTTTGAATATCTATAAACTTATGATGTCGAATGGAACTGTTTAAGTAAAGTATTTGGATATTTTATAAGTTTTCACATATAAAGATATTATGTTTTGTCAACGGGTTTCAAATTGAAGTGTCACATGCTCACTTACCTCCAGGCTCTGCTTTAGAAGAAGACGGAGACCTAAAGAAGAGAGCAGCAAAGAGAATTTTTCGAAGAATGAGCCTCTTTGAACTTGTATCATTTTGCGTAACCTAGAAAGAATAAACAAAAATAGCTGGAGCTGGAATATTCTGAGCAGTCTGCCTTCTTTGCACGCATGATGCAGTCTACTAGATGGCTAGCAGTGTAAAGAAGTTCTATTATTTTCTTTGAGTTTTAAATTTATGTGGTAGTGGACATGGGTTCTCATATCTTTTTATCTTGCCTACGAACTATTCGAATGGACGACATCGTTGTGGAAGATTTTGCCAGCTCACATCTATGTGAAGCCGTCTTGATGCGGCAATTTTGTCGATATGCTCGGTGTCGACCAAAAGAACGGGACATTAAAAACTACAAGAATGATCTTGATTGTGAAAGGAAGATGGATTTATAAAGTCATTCGTCTTACTATACTAGTTACAGGAAGGCATATGAGTCGGTAGTATATAAGTCAATCCTTGGCACTTCCACTTTTGGGGCAGTTGGGGTGGCTGGGGGCTTTTGTCACAGTAAGGTTCACCCTGGAACCATGCCCTAAATCCTCCAGCGATACCGGTCCGACTGCTTGGTATATAGATAGATCCTCATCAACCACAGGCATAATCTCTAGCAATGAGGTGGTTAGCGAATACCATCCATACAAAACCTCTGGTTGGATTGAGATACATTCCGTGCTCTACAGATAAGGAAAGGTTGACTCGAAGAGGTTCAAACTTGGCAGACAACACCAGAATGGGAATCTGGATCAAACATTCATTCACCCCATCGTGAAGAATGAAGTGAGCCTTCCCAATCTTTGTAGGGCTCTTGTTCTCGGCTCACCATTGCCCTCTAGGGATTTTTATTCACCGAAATAAAGACAAGATTGTAAGCTGAAGGAGCGAGTCTTGCCCTGAAGAAAAAGCTACTATGTTACAATTTACAAGCACTGCACGACGCGTTCGAGCTGTCAAACTGAGCGCGACCAGAATAGATCCTCAATGCAATTATTGGTCACGACCACAATGGACTATTCAACTCAGAAAGAATTCGACTACAACACGCATCTCAAAGCCAACGACCCCTCTGCCACCGCCTCCCGGGTCCTCCACCTTAACTCCCACTCAAAATCTTTTCGCCGCCCTCGCCCTCACCACAGTAGCATTCACTGCCGGCTACTTTTACAACAACTTCACCGAATCCACCAATACGGGTGCCGCAAAGCTAAACCTTTTAAAGTATGCGTCCCTGAAAGAGATGGAAAAAGCTTTGGATGAAATCCGCTCCGCCATTTCAGAAGATGCCGTCAGTATTGACGACGAAGACCTAAAACTCCATGGCTACTCTGAATGGTCACCCGCCAACATCGACACCCTTCCTAACGCTGTCGTCTATCCCAAGTCCACAGCCCAAGTCTCTCAAATTGCTAGAATTTGCCACAAGTACAAAATCCCCATTATCGGCTACTCCGGAGGAAGTAGTCTTGAAGGAAACTATTCCGCTCCTCATGGGGGCATCAGTGTAGACTTTGCGTTTATGGATCGAATTATAGACTTTCATGAGGAGGATATGGATATTGTGGTCCAGCCAGCTGTGTCGTGTAAGTAACTATCCAGGGGAGCGAACTCTTTCCTTTCGTATTTGTTTGACTCCTGACCCTTTTGTGGGAGCAAGATCTCCAAATTCTTAAAATGGGCAAAATCTAATGCAGCTTTCTTTCTCAGGGATGAAAATGAATGAGGAAATCGCAAAATCTGGATTGTTCTTTCCCGTAGATCCTAGTCCTAGTGCAAAAATCGGCGGAATGGTCGGAACGAACTGCAGTGGTACGAATGCAGTGAGGTACGGAACGATGAAGGACTGGGTTCTGAATCTGACCGTGGTATTGGCTGACGGGACTGTGATCAAAACAAGAGGTCGTCCCCGAAAATCAGCTGCTGGTTATAATCTCAATGGCATCTTCGTGGGATCCGAGGGGACACTCGGCCTAGTGACAGAAATTACACTGAAACTTGCTGTCATCCCAGAAAGCACCAGTATCGCTGTCGCAACATACCCATCCATCAAAGATGCCGCTAAAACTGCATCAGCAATCATGAAATCGGGAATTCAACTCGCAGCTTTAGAATTTCTCGACGAGACTCAGATGTCTGTCGTAAACAAAGGTGGTTTCACGGCTCCGAGAGTATGGAAGGAGCTACCAACACTCTTTTTCAAATTCTCTGGCACGAAATCGAGCATACAGGAGAATATCAAGGCTGTCCAAGCTATTTCAAAATCTCATGGTGGTGAAACCTTTGAGTTTGCAAAAGATGAGAAGGAGCAGCATCTGTTGTGGTCAGCGAGGAAACAAGCTCTATGGAGTTTATTGTCGCTAAGACCGGAAGGAACTGAACTGTGGACTACGGACATTGCGGTGCCGGTCTCGAGACTCGCAGAAATGATTGGTAAGTTTCACTTGTTCTTTGCAGCAATTTCAGTACTAAGCTCGATAGAAATCACGAAAGAGGATCTGGGTAAACTAGGTCTATTCACCTCGATCGTTGGTCACGTCGGGGATGGCAATTTCCACGAGGCTATCATGTACCACAAGACCGATCCAGTTGAGATGGCTGCTGTACAAAAACATGTAAACAATATGATCGACATTGCACTTGCAATGGAGGGAACTTGCACGGTAAGGATAGGCTGCTACCTTCAACGATCTATGGAGTATGACTTTCGAACAAGACTAATAAGCGACAGGGAGAACATTCAATTGGCTTCTTCAAAAAGGGAGATCTCTTGAAAGAGGTGGGCGTTGACACCTTGGGTGTGATGATGGCGATAAAATCTGCATTGGATCCTCACTGGCTCATGAATCCCGGTAAGATCTTTGACACGCCGAATTAGAAACGCGATACCTACTTGTTCAGTGAGGCATTGGTTGGTGTTTACAGGGATGAGTGAAACGGGTTTAAATTTTCCAGATTTTCAAAGAGTTCTTCGAATTATAAACGCATGGCTGAATCCCTGGTCAATTGGTAAATGACCCTCATGATCCTGTCTTTGGGAAACATCCTGCCCTGTTGAGTTATCTTGGGACATTCTCCTTCCTTCCCTCGTCTTCCTCATCTTGTGCCACCACGGTTGGACCTGCAACATCCTCGGATATATCCATCAGCGCGGCGTTAGAAACGATCTGGGTAGAAGCATCTGTTGGATCTCAGTATATCAAGCCAAGACCCTTAATGGGTGCGATGATCCAATAGATCGGAAAGACCAATAGAGAACAAACTTACAACGAGCCAATTCCTCTCCATCCAACATCTCATCCTCATAATTGCCATCGTAATCGCCGTGATAGTCAGGACCTCCTCGACGACTTCCACCATAAGCCCTCATGCCTTTCCTTTTCTTTCTCGCCATTCTGAACGCAGAAACACCACCCATACCAACTCCAGTTCCCTCGCCAACACCCTCAAATACTTCTCCTCCAAAGACATCATCATCATTATCGACCTTGATCTTTCTCTCTTTCAAAACTCTTCCCCAACATCCAGCCTTTCGTTCAATACCTCCATTAACTCGCTCCATTACTTGCTCAGTGGCCTCAGCCTCAACAACATCATCGTCCTCTCTGATAATGAAGTCGCCTCCTCCACCTAGTTCAGTTGACTTGCTGTTTTCAGTATCCTCCAATGCCGCGATCTGAGATCTGAGGTATTGGAGTTGTTTTTGATAGGATGACGTCAAGTCTTGGGTGACTGTTTGGGAGTCAGAAGCGGGTAGGTTTTTGAATGACATTTTGTCGTGCTTTGAGGTGTTGGGGATGCGGGGTTTGGATTCCATGCTTCATTCCCGGGGAGGGAAGGGTTGACAGAAGAAAAGAGGAAAAAAGAAAAGAGCGCGACGAAAACTGAGGAGATGGAAGGCAGAGCCGAAGAGTCGAAAGTGAATGATTGAGCAGAAGTTCAGTTTATCTTGGGCTTGATGGCACTAGGAGGGTTCTGCTGAACTTAAGAAACCCTCGTTCATAGTAGCGCTAGGAACAGGATTTTGGGTAGAGGGAAAGCCTTGTAACATGATTCTAATCATCCGAAGGAATACAAACATTCTCGCAAGATTGGAGTTGGAGGAAGTTCCATTCGTGAGGATTTTAAAAGTGAGAGAGAGAGACCTTGAGTATTGGATTTCTCGCTTGTCAACGTAAACACTCTGTGTGGTTAGATACATTCCAGACAACATGATTGAGGAATTTAGGGACTTAGCAAACACCTTCGACCTATTTGATTGGAGTGAGACCTGAAGTGAAATCAGGGCTGGAACTCCTTTCCATTCCACACACACAAATTCAAACCAACTCCATTCTTGTGTATCCCAGGTATCATATAACATCATCTATCATTCCCGTCCCCTCCAAGCCTATGTACTCAACGTCCCCTTCGTACTCGGCACCTCACCCTCCCTCCCCACAACCCTCGTAATAGCTAATCTAAGCGCAACAGCCAACGCCTTAAACGCACTCTCGGCCCTATGATGGTCATTATCACCCCTCAAACAATCCACATGAAGCGTGATCTTCGCCGCCTGCGCAAAGCTCTGCATGCAGTGTGGAATCATCTCGCAGCTTAGATCTCCAATCTTCTCGCGCTTGAGGCCGAGGTCGATGACACTGAAAGGACGGAAGGATATATCGACTACGGCTCGTGAGAGCGCTTCGTCGAGTGGGCAGTAAGCCGATCCAAAACGGGCGATGCCCACTGGGGAACCCATGGCCGTGTAGAAGGCCGAGCCGAGGGCGATGCAGACGTCTTCTGCGGTATGGTGGTCGTCGACTGGTGGGTTATCAAATAGATCAGTATTTGTTTACAGAAAGAAGTAGAAGAAGAAGACTGAAAGGTTAGTGTGGAAAGAAAACGTACTGTGTAAATCGCCTTTACAGTGCAGCGCCAAACTCCAGCCAGCGTGTTTTGCGAGGGCATGTAGCATATGATCTAAAAATCCAATGCCAGAATTGATCGAGATAATCTGGCTTTTCGAGGATTGGGTTGCATGGCCGTTCTCTCCTCCGTTGAGCAATTTTGGGTCTGTATCTGAGGGAAAGTCGCCGCCATCGAGGTTGATTGCAAGGACGATCTTGGTCTCATTTGTGTCTCTTGCGAGCGCCGTAGAGCGAATAGGTAGGGAGGTGCTTGGTGCCATTTTGACGTGCTGTGGTGCTTCAATTGTTGTTTGGGAGAGGGGATTAAATTCGTTGTTGTTTTTTTGTTTCTTGCCGTTCGGGCGAACTTCGGAACGTGGGGAAGCTCGAAAACTCATGACGTTTGGGACCTGCAGCTTCGGTCTGACTTGCACCTGTGATAACACAACAACCACCCAAAAATAAAATTAAATATATAAATCCCTTCAAATATGCGCAGTACTGGTGGGCTCAAGTCGGATGAGGCCAACGATGCTGCTTGGGAAGGTGGGAGAGGAGCGGTTGTTGGTGCTGCAAAAGTGAGCCCAGAAATCATCAATCGTTCAATCACGTCGTTTGGATTGCACATATACTGATTTGGTATTTCTGCTAGTGGGGTGCCTTTGCAGCGGTACTTGGAGGTGCTGGGTATGCTCTGTCTCCTATTTACAGGGGATTGACTATTCAATTCAAAGTGTAAGCTTCTTCAATTGAGAGAGAATCTTTGCTGACATTTCGTTAGGTTTATTCAAATGTCAGGTGAGTTGAGCTTAGCAAGGACGTACACATTTGACAGAACTAACAGCATAGGAATGATAATGGGAGCATGTCTCGAAGCAGACCACAGGATTCGCGAATATGAAGCAAAAGTCAGAATGCAGAAACGGATGTTGCGAGATAGAGCTGTTTGGGAACGATACGAGAAAGAGTTTGAGCCATTATCAGAGTCAAAGCCAAGCTAAAGCAAGGGCATGCCATAATTGTAAGAGTATGAGCTCTACAGTCATAATATATTGTATTTGTACGCCATATGTCATCCCATTCCAAACGCCATTCGTTCATTCATGCCTTCACAAATACTTTCGGATCCATGTTCAGCTTTGTCAACCGTGCAATACATCCACTCAACTGCAGTAGTGTTTGCACGCCATCCAGAATCTTCATATGCGTAAATCCAATCTCCTTTGTGAACTCTAGCTTCGAGTGTTCGCTCAGCGTGGGTATCGTCTTCGTAACTCGGAACATCGTGCTGATGATATCGTGACTCGAATATCCCAGATCCCACAACTCCCTCAATCCCTCCAAAGCAATATCCACTTTTCCTTCGTAACATGCCTTCAGCATAGCTTGGACTTTGATAGGATGCGGTGAATCGACAACCTTGAATACATTGTCCCCACTCACAAACCCAAATCCAGCCCACGTCGATTGCAAATTATTGATAGCCTGTCTCATATCTCCTTCCGCACTAAACACCAGCGCTGCGAGTCCATCTTCACTATATTTTACGTCCTCGGCCTCAATAATCTGCAGCAGCCTCTTGACAACTTGTTGATCCGTCAATCTTGCATATCGTAGGATGGCGCAACGAGATTGCAAAGGCTCGATGATTTTATTCGACTGATTACACGCAAAGGCGAATCGAGTCGTCGCAGAGTAGATTTCCATCGTTCTTCGTAGTGCTTGTTGAGCGCCAGATGTCATGCTGTCTGCTTCGTCAAGGATGACTAGCTTTTGGCGACCTTGTGGGAGTGTGACTTTCTTTTGTGCGAAGCCCTTGATTCGATTCCGTACCACATCGATACCTGCACTGCATCAGCTTGTTGATTCGCACAGAGCATGTGTATTAAAAACCTCTCTCATCCGAAGCATTCAGTTCCAAAACAGCCTCCTTGTAAGAATCCCCTAACAGCTGTCTCGCAAGGCAGAGCACGGAAGTAGTCTTTCCGATTCCAGGCATTCCAGAGATGATGACATGCGGCATGTTTCCATCTCGCGCAATAATCTTCAGTCTTTCAATCGTTTCCGTATTTCCTACGACATCGTCCAAGAACACCGGGCGGTATTTCTCAACCCTGGGAACTGTTAGATAGTCATTTAGGAGGGGTTAGAGAAGAGAATCCTACCATGGTAATTCGTAGTTGGTAATTCCATTTGCGTTTGCTTTGAGTTCTTTTCTTGCGGCAGAGGTAGAGGATTCGCCGGTTTCCTGTTGGACTGGGTTTGGGGCCGCCATTTTGGGGTATTGTGGTTGATTGACTTTTGCGATACTGGGAGTCGCGTCGGCAAGGACAAAATCGTGGACGACGCGCTCCATGGAAAATCGCTCTACGCGGTCAAATCACGTGATTCGACATTTCACCACTTCCTTTACTCTTCTTAGAGCATCGGAATTTTGTTTCAAGGTGTATGATCTCGTGTGAGGATCATTTCCTACTTTGTATCACGATCGTCTTTCCGCGCTCTGTGGACGATTGTTTCGATTTGTTCAACTATGTACCAACTTTCAATCCCAACTTCCTTTCTCGGACTACCTCACTCCAAGAAAGATGTGAACACAACTTGATCTCAAAAACTCTCTTTTTCCGGCCTAATTTTGGCCTTTCTTTATCATGTATCTCAAAACAATTATATATCTCTTAGCCATGGCCTCCGCAGCTAACGCACGATACCTAATGTATCTCACAGGGTAGGTAGAGCCTCCTTATTTCCTCCTCATGGAAACACATACTGAACTCCCATCAGACAACATCCCATCATCCCCTCTCCAGCCCTGGTATCTCAAATCACACATGTAGCACTAGCATTCATGCCCTCCACCCTCTTCAACTCACCCACTCCACCTACTGAATTTCCCCTCTTCACCACGGTCCAAGAAGTCCGCGCCAAATTTGCCCAGGGCACGAAAGTCATGGTGGCGATTGGTGGATGGGGTGATGAAGAGGGATTTGAGGTTGCGGCGAAAAGTCCGGAGGCGATGGAGAGGTGGTGCGAGAATGTCAGGAGGATGGTTGAGGTTACTGGCGCTGATGGTTTGTGCTCTTCCCTTTTTGAAACCATGACTAGATCTAATGCGAAAACCCATCACTAACCCAAATCAATAGGCGTTGATGTCGATTGGGAATACCCCGGGTATTACCATTTCCCTTCATCTCTATTCTCTACTCCTCTCATACTAATAAACCCTCTCAGCGGCAACGGCGAATCCTACAAAATCCACCCTAACCCAACCAAATCATGGCAAATAACAGCCTACCCCCAACTTCTCAGTACCCTTCGCAATCATCTCCCATCACCCTTACTCATCTCTGCCGCGGTTCCCGGTCTCCCAGGAGACATGCTCGCCTTTACTCCCACCACAATCCCACTCATCCTCCCCTCCCTCGACTTCCTCAACCTCATGACCTACGACCTCATGAACCGCCGCTCAAGCAAGACCTCTCATCACACTGGCGTCACGGCTTCTTTACTCTCCATAGACACCTACGTCGAAGCCGGTGTGCCTGCTCCAAAATTAAATCTCGGTTTCGCTTTTTATGTAAAGTGGTTCAAGACACTCCCGGGTTCGGAGGGAGGATGTGATACCAACCCTATTGAATGTAAAACCGTTCTCATGGAAGATCCAAATACAGGAGCAGATCTCGGTCAAGCGGGCGCATTCTCCTATCATGATACCGTTCCAAGCGAACTCGCTACATCTTGGGCAAAAGCGCAGAAAGAAGGTCAGTATGATGATGTAGACGGCGGCCATTATTTTTGGGATAAGGAAGAGGCGATTTGGTGGTCGTGGGATACGGAGAGGGCGATCGAGATGAAGTTTCCGAAGATTGTGAGGGGGACCGGGGTGGGTGGGGTGTTTGCTTGGGGGTTGGGTGAGGATGCGGAGGGGTGGCGGCATTTGAAGGCGTTGAGTAGAGGGTTTGAGGGTTGGAAGGAGGGAGGGAGAGGGAGGGGTGGGAGGAGGTGTCTGGATGATGAGAGGTTGGAGGAGTTTGTTCAAGAGACTTTAAGGGATGAGTTGTGAGTTTTGAGTTGGCTTTGGGGTTTAGGATAGCAGTCTTGTGTTTGCCTGGTTGGGTTGATGATTTATGGTTGAGATGCAGTGATTATGAAATTTATACTGTAGGGTTCAAATGTGAAAGCGTTGTCAAGGAGATGAAGAAGAATACCAGACATGGAAGCGATTGAATATGAGCGAACTACGGAACAACTCTCGGTTATTGGAGACACCACCAAATCACCAAGGAATTTCGAAGTAAAATAGAGTGGAGGTGATCAATCTCAATTTTGGTTTTCTAAATACTGATCTTTTTGACTCTAAGATAATGACCGACATAATTTCATCCTCCCCGACTCTCGATACCAAATCTACCAAGAGCTAACCACCACTCGTCAAATATGCAAATCAAACACCAAACATTAAAAGTCTCTCAAACATAAAAACTCCATAACCCTCGCTATGCATCAAACAAACAGCCAATCCAATAAATCGATAGAATCGCTCGCCAATGTACGAAAACTTGAAGACCATACGACTTAGGACGAGTGTGCAGGGTAAGAGGCAGCCTTGGGATCGTTGTTGCCAGATGGATCCTTGAGAGTGCCATCAGCGTTGTAACATCTCTGCACACACTCCTTGACACCAAGCGCGATGGATGCAGGGATGGATGCCTTGAACTTGTCAACATCCTGTCCACTGATGGCCTCTCCGAAAGCAGCGGTCACAATATCAGGCGAGAGAGCAAACAACTCCTCAGGAATCTGTCCGGTTCCGAAGTCCTCTGAGTTGAAGGAAGCAATGAAGGTAGCAGGCTTGCACTCGGGGTTGTATTGCGTGTGCACACTACCCTGATAGAATGGGGTCATCTCAAACTTGTTGACCTCGTTGCGAATAGTGCGTCGCTTGCCGTCAGCGTTGACACCGTTCTCGGGGAGCATCTCGACGATGACTTTACCGTCGATGACGATTTGAAGCTCGGTGGCGCGAGGGTGAACGTGAGGAGTATTGAAGCCACAAGCGTCGAGGAAACCAACAGCCATTCCAGAACCGGTGCCGACGAGAGCTGGGAAGGTCTTGCGGTTGGCGGCCACTACCTCTCCACCTTTTCCGCCGGGCTTGATGTTGTCGACGAACTTGAAGAGGAATTGGTCATTGCTTGGGAGGAGGTTGAAACGATCGACAGCAGTGTCTGCGATGGAGAGTTGAGCAGTGAGCGAGAGTGCTGGTGCTGCCGGGGTAGCTGGAGGAGCGCCTTGAGGAAGAGCCGAGGCAGTGAAGGCGAGGATGGAAGAGGCGATGAAAGCGTTGAAAAGCATGATGATTGATTGGATGAAGATTGTTAGATGAGCTGAAACGAAGCGAAGTTATAGAGATTGGTAGAGATTGGTAGAGCGATGAGAGAGCTGAAGCGAACAAGGAAATAGACCTAAGAAAAAGACTAGGAAATTGGAAGACTGTTGACTGGGTTGTGGATGGTGAGATGAAGAAGGGAAATCTACTTGACGGATCACCCTCATTATATAGCAAGATGGCAAGATGAAGGTCAGCGCTTGCTGACCCTCCGCAGCAATGTGTTGAGTATCTCGATGCTGACGATGGTGGTGGTGTAGTGTTGTTGTTGTTGGTGAGAGCGAGAGAATGCGAGAGAAGAGGCGCGGTCGCGGATGGGATAAGCGCCGTTGGCGGCAAGCGACCCATGATCAGGGTGATGCTAATTCGGGGTTGACAGCAAAGGATATGAGAGGGCTGAGTCGGGCGGGGATTGGTCGAGCTCAAAGTGTTTCTCGTCTGTGATTGGCTTCTGGCCCCCATTGATTCGCTGACGGCCAGGTCGACGGATTTTGGAATTGTTTCGGTTCACGAAACATCCGACAATCGCATCCCAACTTCCTCAACACTGCCAGCATCTGCCAACTCAACCTTCGAGAAGGGAGCCACCCTGGACCATCCCGTTCGCCGTCAACGTGCAAATAGAATTCTATCAGTCAGTCGCTGCCGCCACGTGCCTTGCGCCTTTCTCAAGATACCCGTGAGCAAACATTTACGTTGGTTGCATTCTCACCAATTGCCGCGTCTGTCACTCTCACGCCCCTCCACCCTCACAACTCGGGGGGAAGTTCTTCCAAATAATCGGAGATTTCTGATGACCGGGAAAAGTGCGGACTGCTGCTTGCGGAACCATCAACGCTCAATCTTATCGTAGGGTAAGTTCCTCAGTCAACACAAGTGCTGGCAACGTTGTATCCGACCAACACAGTCCTTGCCATAAGCTTACCAGGCGGGGTGAGATTTTAAACCTTTACAAAGCCATCCTCATCACCACGATATGCTGATTCATGCACTAAAGCCTGCAACCGGATCACGATTCTATTTGACTTCATTTGCAATCACAACGAATTTGTTGCCATCCTTGACTTTCTGTCTGTACAGTGGGGCCAGTTTATCGTTTTCGAATCACGTTCTGATCAACGATTTTTTCCGCCGCAATATCGAGCTTCGGTTGACTCTCTCTTTCTCTTTCGACTCTCCCTTTCTTTCAATTCTCTGATGTCACGTGGTGCGTCCAACGAAGGTACAAGCCCGTAACCAATCGATAAGGAAAGCTTAAAGATGGCTCAGTATTAGATAGATGTCTCAAAAATGTCACTGTACAGGATCACCCAATCCATACTACATTGCATGAAGCGGATGTGAGCTTTGAGCCCTCATTGGGAGACATATATTCCTTTCTTCCTGATGTTCCATTCTCATGCAATCTTACCTGGTGATCACACTGACCAACAGGAAGTGCTCCACTCACCCGGATCTTCCAAAATCTCTTCGAGTTCTTAGCACCAAAAGAATCTCACGAAACCCAGTGCTGCAATCAAACCGGGCTTCTTATCATATCATCTATTTCGAATCCCTTCATCTGTCAAATCAGTGTTCACACTCCATCATCCAAAATTAACATCCTGGCCGTCATTCCCGTCTTGTCATCATCCGCTTCCGATACTTAGACTTATTCTTTTTCGGTTCAAAGCTCCCAGGATGTTCCTCGCAGAGACTTCCAATTTGCAAGAGGGAGAGGGGAGGGGCCGAAGCGGAATATCACAGATCCGACTCCTCCTTTGACATAAGCGAACTGGGCGACAACAGAGCAACAACAAACACTTTAGCACACATTCGTCTCGCCTTAAAGCAGGCCACAACGTTACTGAGGCAGCAACGAACAAACACAATCAGGATCAACACTCTAGGCATTATATCATCTTTTTGGCCTAGACAACTGACTAACGAATATCATAGAGAACCATCATTTATCCCATTGAACGGTCACAAGATATATTATCCCTCCCAAAGACTCAAAACGCACCCACAGAAGATGCCATGATAAGCCTCCCAACAAAGTGATCATTTAAAAGAGGCAACAGCCAATACGAATATCCTTTCTTTTCGAAAACCACGCTAAATATGCCTCCGTGCGCAGTCGTATGCTAAACCCCATAAAACAGACCGTAAAAAATACTTTTTTGCCCCTTGTTTTTTGTTATCTAAAAGAGTCAGAAGACACCGGAGTACGCCTCCCAATGCATTGAACCAATGAATTTTGTCTTCGTGCGTGAAGCTTCAGTAGTTGTGATGTTTATTGGACTTTTGCCATTCTTCGCGACATGCTAAAGTCGTCGTCAGCTTCGTACAAAAAATGAAAATGGAGGAGATGAGGAACTTACAAATCAAAGAAAGCGAATTGGCTAGGTGAGCCACCAAACTCATAGACGAATCTACTAGCAAGGTATGAGCCGAAAATAGCTCGGAGATAATTATCAGGAACCTGAGAGTAGGTTAGCATGTAATTCCATGGTTCGGAACATGTGACTTACTCTCTCAATGATCAAGTCCAAACCAATCTTGTCTAACAGAAGCTTGGGCAGAGCATCAGCAAGGACTGATCGGCGAAGAGGTTCATTTTTCCAAAGATCTGTCTTCTGCAACTCCTCATCCAACTTGGTAATGGCAACACTCAATGTGTCACTGAGTGTGCTCTTTGGAATCTTGGACTCCTTGTTTTCTTTCCAGATAGCCTCGAACTCCAGGCGAGCATTCTCCTTGATCTTTTCTTGAACAGATTTTACGTATGCCTTGTAGAAGGCCGGAGCTTGTCCGTCAGCGCCCACACACATGTTCTCCTCGAATCCCTTGTCGTCAAAGCTCAAACTGGCAAGAACCTCAAGTGAAGAAGAGGTGACACCACCCTTGTTCGCACTGGCATCCTTGAAGATGATACATCCAGCCGCCTCGAGACGGAGTTTTGCATCTTGAGTGATGAAGAGGTTGGCGCCTTCGACAATATAAGGGATGACGGATTTGCCCTTGACGATAAGCTTGCTGACACTCGAGAGATCAATAGACTCTGGTCGACCACCACAAGGAACAAAGCAGTCTGTGAGACCAGTATCCCGAAGATGGAAGCCATTACGGAAGGAGGTGCCATTATTGACAACTTCGCCACTTGGAAGAGTAACATTAGTATCATCAATCAGAACACGATATCCGTCCTTGGAGAGTTTCGAAGCATCGAATTCACCGATCATTGCTCGCTTCCTGGCAAGACGAATAAGCTCTTCGTGATTGATTCCATTCGGGTCAACGAGGACACCGGAGCCGTCAACAATAGAGGTGTACTTCTCGTTACTCAACAAGATCTCGTTCGAGCCAAGGTCACCATCGGGACCACCAGTCTGCATCTTTCGAACCTTAGAGGGATCAAGCTCCTTCATTCTGTAGATGCCTTTGACATACTCGCGAACAGACAAAGTCGTCATTCCATAAGTATCGTGGGGAATACCTCCAAGCTTCGGTGATTTACCGGTGAAGAAGGATTTCCACCATGGGGCACCACGTCTGCGAGCATGCAGAGTAGCCCAGTTGACAAGATCGGCAGTATTCTCATCGGGTCCCATGAAAAGAATCTCTTGCTTTCCATAGAGATCCACGATAGGATTTTTGATTCCGGGGGTCTCGGCCTTGAGGAGAAGATCCATGATACTGTCGATGTACTTTTCGAAAGCAACGCTGCCCTTGTCTTGGTGCTTGGCATCGAGGAGAATGACACCTTTAGAGCCACCTTCGGGAATATCCTTGTTCTTGCGTTGTTGAGTGTTGGCAAGGCCATAGTTCTCATCAAACATTGATCTGGTGTTGATGGAATACGCTTCCTTGTTTCTGGATTTGACAATGCGAATACCACCTCTGGCAATGTCTCTAAACCGGAGATGGAAACCTCTGCTCTCAGCGCTGACTACTAGGAACATACCATACAGTGGCTGTGGATACTCGATCTCTGGGAGGAAGGAAGGGTCGAGACGGAAACTGAGAGCAACTTTTGTTGGGGTGTAGAAATTGGTCTTGAGCAAGGCATTGTTGAAGACACGGAACGAGTTGAAAACCATGGCTTCATGCTCATTGCTGGTCTCTCTTGAAATCAAAGTCTTCAACTCATCGTCGTTAAGAACTGCTGTTGACGGCGTGGGTGGAACGACATCCCCTTCATAATCAGGCCCAATTGTGAGATGCGTGTTGGCAAATGATGCGTAGAGGGAGCGGATGAGTTCAGGATGTAATCCGATGATCTCAAAGATGTAATCTGCAGTGAAGGTTTCGGTTCTGAGGCGTCGCTTAATCTTGGAGAGAATCTCGGCGTGACCACTGTTGTTGGAATCCAGGGCTGATACTAATGATGCATAATCAGAGCCTTTGAGTGTTAGCAAACATACCTCTAATCAGCGAAAGGAAACCTACCAAGTCTGTTCAAGAAGTGTTGTACAAAAACCCACAAGCAGTGAGCATACATGGTCTCTTGTAGACTCAATTGGCCGCTTGCAAAGTGCGATTGAAATTTGTTCTGGGGAATGCAGTAGAGCAATGAAATTTCCTTGGTGATTTGATGAATCGATTGCTCAAGCGAGGGGTATTTGGTTGATTCCAAATTGCTGGCGGGCTTGAGGTACAAACACATGACGCAAATGCCATTGCTGAATTGTTCAACATACTTCCTGGAGCTGGTCACGCCGTAGTAGTGGTACAGATCACTCAAAGCGCTGAACATGCCAGTGGCAGTTCGACTTCGGAAAGCAACAACGACTCGCTTCTCCTTGGAATCTTCAATGTCGAAAACCTCGATCACTGGACCGTTCCTGGCAACGGCGAGCTCAATAATCTCCTGGTAGATCTGTTTGGTGTTGTTGGTGGCCTTAGCGAGAAAGCCCCTGTCACTAATATACTCAAGGCGAGTTTCGTTAGGCGATGGGTTGGAATCCACAAACAAGCATTGGTAAACAAAGTAACAACGCATGGTCGAATTTGCTGATTCCGAACCATTCACACTTGTTGGCGAACGGAAAGTTTCAACCCGGAAAGACCCGTTTGGCGAAGGTCCATCGAGATACTTGGCTTCCAATCGATGCTCATATCGTGGACCGTACAGATTGTTAATGCCAGGTTCACTCGTGTCAATATAGATGGCATGATCAGATGCTTCCATATCAAGTCTGATCTCTGAGCGTTTATCCTCTCGTGCGAAAGCAGCAATCTTGGCGGCGTATAGCGAGACGATATTGCTGGCGATGGCGTCGACTGTCTCGACTTGAAAATAGACATCATCAATGCCAAGTTCGTTATAGAACCACGCAATCTCTTGATCGATAAGTGGTGATGGAATCCAGGCAGCTTTCTGAATTTTCTCCTTGACTGCAGAGCGTTAGAGGATCCGATATACTGGAAACGAGTCACGAACCTTGGTCCATCTGGGCTTGTTTGCCCTTGAATTCTGGTGCAATGTATCCGACGGTGGCGGAACGAAGGACCCGGTGGCCATTCCCATTTCCGTTACTCCTTGGAACACTGAAGTGTGTGGGTTGTGGTGACGGTTTTCTACCAGGAGTCCTGATGAGACTGTCCGTCGAGTCATTGTTGGGTGCTTGACTGGCGATGGCCGACATGATGGCCGGAGTTTCTTCGTATGCCGGGAATGATTCTGGCGGTTCTGTATATCTTGGAAGAATTAAGAGTCCCTGGTACTCTGGAAACTGGTTCAGGTGGCCCATAATGTCAGCAGTGTTGATGGAAAGTGTCAATGCCATGGTTAGAGAGGGATATATTGGCGACTCCCGTGATGAGTGAGTGAGTATAGGAAAATCCCAAACCAAAAGCCAAAACTCAAACGAGGAGAAGTCAATGGCTATTTCAACCAAGAAAACACACCTTTTGGTTATCTCGTTCAGAGATATCAGATCGGCGAACGGTCTCACAGGATTGCGATTCCTATCTTTTCGGAGAGCGTTGGTGAGCTGGAACTGACTATCCGGATGATTAACAGCTGTACACCCTTACACCGCTCCCCAACCGAATCGCAATGATAAGGAAATGAATGGTATAGAATGAATTCAGGCAGCGAGGAGAGAGGAATCTCACATTTGCTTGGGCCTGATGATAATGCGGGTTTCCCGAGGCGTGGTTTGATGGTCGTGCAAGGGTGAATGACTAGATACACCAAGGCCGATCGTGTGAAATTGCTCTCTGGTATATGGCTCACACGCAATCGCAATTGGATTTGAGGCAATTGGTGGGGCTTCTCTTTGGTCGAAGAACGAAGGTGAAGATCTGACGTCAAGCAGGTCCCTGGAGATAAGGACGACAAAAGACGAGGAGGTGAAGTAGGGTCGTAGTAGTAGTCGTAGTAGTAGTCGTAGTAGCAGTAGCAGTAACCTTGGCCCTCAGATGCGGGTGAAGGGGCGAGGGATGAGATGGATTGTGAATGTGAATGTGAATGTGAAGCTGCGGAGGGAGGATTGCAGAGGCTATTGCCAGGAGGGAAGGAGGCGTGGATGGCGGCATTTTATATCCAGCAAGAATGAACGGCTTTGAAGGTTTCGAAATGCTAGAGCAGGTATGTCTCTTGAAAATTTCAAGCTGATGCATCAGAGTTGCTGGGCCCGCCAAAGGTACCTGGCGATGATGAGCTCGTGTGGACTCCACCCCTTGGCTGGTCCTGCTGATCAGCCACTGAGCGGACAGGCTGGCGTGGCAGCCTGGACAGTCGCAGTCGGGGCAGCACGGTGGCCCGGCTACCCAGGGGATAAAATTGGGGCAACGAAGTCAGCGGTTGCATCGAGTTCTCTTCCAGTCTCGCCAGTCTTCTAGAAGGTGGAAGCCCTTGCAATCCCAGCAACCTGTGTGGCACGGAGCCTGTAGGCAAAGACCCGGTCGCCAACCGGGTTCTTGAGCTAGCCACGCTAAGCCAATCGTGCGCAAACCCTTCGAAGTTTGCGTATGTTGTGTAGGTATTTGCGTACTTGTGTATCTGTGTATCTGTGTATCTGCAAATTCATGTGGTGCCCTTCTACCGTCCCGCACGTACGTAGAGTGACTGACGGCCATGCCTCCTCGCCAGATCAAGGTTTCCCAGCGTTTCTCTTTTCCTGCTCTTTCCCTGCTCTTTCCCTGCTATTTTCGTCACAAAGGACGACGCCGCTGAATCCGAACACTCTATGCCGATGACATACTCGTTTGGCCATGCCTGTTCGCCTTCCGTATTGGTGGTGGAGGAGTGGCGGCTGATTGCAACCCCGTGATATCCAGAGACCGGGTCATTCTAGAGACTCTCCCGAACCAGCGGCCCCAAAACGATCCTCGCAGACCCTTCTCGGCTTCTGCGCATGACTAAGTTGACCCCGCCGCTAGACCGCAATCCGAATTGTCGAGGGGTAAGAGGAACTCGCCATCACCATTCCCTTCAGCATCACCTTTGTCAACACGACAATTACGCGAGAGTCCAGCAGTGTTGGGAACATCCCATGACACAGACTTGCAGTTCTCATTACCACATCGCCCCTTCAGCCTTTTCCTGCCCCTTTTTTCTCTCCGCACTGTAGGAAATTGACCTTCTCACGAGATCCGGGGTCTCCAAGAGCCCAATTTAGGTCCTGCCCTCCCTCAGCTGCCGCGGTACGAAGCGCCGGATCACCACTCGCTCTGAGCACTATTGCTAAGTTTGGCCAGTGCCTGCGAGCTACTCAGGCCAGGTACCGTGTCTTGTTGGGGCGTTGGGGCTGAAGGCTGATTGATGAAAGCCTGAAAGTCTGAAAGTCTGAAAGAGGACGTGACAACAATAGCAAGATTACTTCTATTCTTCGTAATCACAGAAGCTCTAGACTTCTGCCGACCACGATCTCTCATCTCCCATCATTTCCCGGAGCTGTTGACTTGGTAACGCGAAAGTATGTGATCCCAAACGGCTTTCCACTAGTATCTCGCTAACGGCAATCTCTTACCCCAGATTTACTTCATCACTTGACCGAATTGCGTTTCCTGACGTTTTCATTCCACCAACATAACCTTTTCTTGCTGGCACGCAATTTGCGCACATTCATGAGCATTACTCACCGCTTGTCAATTCCCATTCCTTTTTCCAGTCCAGCTGCTCTATTACGTTTCAGATATGGCGTCTCCGGATGGCCATGACCAGATACCACAACACGTGCTGGGAAGAGAATATGCTGTGAACCTCGATGCCCAAGATCCCCTGCATCCCATCCGAAATGAGTTCCATATTCCCTCCAAGGGCCAATTGAGAGCAAAAGACCTGTCAGAAGCTGGTAAGAGGAGCTGTTTGTCCCTCCAAATTACTTGACTGAAACTGAAGAAAACTCAAACAGAGTCTAAATCACCTGACGATTCTCCTTCTATCTACCTTTGTGGAAACTCCCTAGGGCTGCAGCCCAAGATCACATCCAAGAGGATCCAACAATTTCTTGCAACGTGGCAAACACAAGGCGTTTATGGTCATTTCAAACCTTTAGACTCTTCTCCATTGCCAACATGGCTCCATGCAGATGCCAAGGCTGCGGAAAGTATTGCACCTATTGTAGGCGCCTTGGTTTCCGAGGTTGCAGTTATGGAGACGCTTACTGCGAACTTACACCTCCTTATGTCTGCATTTTACAAGCCTGATATCAATGGGCGACATAAGATCATACTTGAGAGTAAAGCATTTCCTTCGGATCACGTGAGAAACCATTCAGCTTTGTTCCCCCCTAGCCAGTACAATGCCAGTATACTGTTATGTCTTTCTCGAAAGCTTACAATTCTGAGGGCTTGAAATTTTGGAATCTCTTTCTAGTTGTCAAGATCTTGTAGTACATGCAATAATTTGAATCTCGAGAGACAATTCTCATCCATTAGCGACATTAGAGCTGACACCTTCTCTTAGTATGCCGTCGAATCTCAAATCCTGCACCATGGGCTCTCTCCCTCAAGCTCCATGATTACGATTGAGCCAGCATCCTCCAACTCTCCTCTAATCACCACCACGCAAATCCTTTCCCTTATTGCCCTTCATGGCTCTACCACCTCCATTCTCCTTCTTCCCGGCATCCAATTCTACACCGGTCAACTTCTTGACAGTAAGTCTACCTCTCTTCCCCAAGTCCCCACAGTTCTTCCAAGAGCTAACCCGCACTCTCCTCCCCCAAAGTCCCCACAATCACCCGAGCCGCCCATGCCGCAGGTATCTTCGTGATCTTCGACCTCGCCCACGCAGTCGGCAATGTCCCACTAGACCTCCACACCTGGAACGTCGACGCCGCCGCCTGGTGCACCTACAAGTACCTCAACTCCGGCCCCGGTTCCATCGGTGGTCTTTTCATCCATGACCGCCACACCGGCACGACCAACTTCACCAACCGTCTCAGCGGCTGGTGGGGAAGTTCCAAGAGCACTCGCTTCGCCATGGCCAATGAATTTGTGCCGATTCCTGGAGCTGCTGGGTTTCAACTTTCGAATCCTTCTGTCTTTGATACTACTTCTCTGTGTGCATCTTTGGAGATCTTTGAGAAAGCTGGGGGAATGGTTCCGTTGCGTGCCAAATCGATACAACTTACTGCTCATCTGGAGACTTTACTTCTGGCTACCAACGCTTACAAGCAAGGGAGGTTTCAAATCATCACCCCAACGGCGAAAGAAGAGAGAGGAGCGCAATTGAGCCTGAGACTCGAGGAGGGACTACTGGAGACAGTCATGAAAGGATTCGAGGAGTATGGGATTGTAGTTGATGAGCGCCAGCCGGATGTAGTGAGGGTTGCACCAGCACCGCTATATAATTCGTTTTTGGATGTGTGGGAATTTGTGAGGGTGTGGGAAGTGGTGGTAGAGTTTGCTGCAGAGGAGCAGAAGGGGATCCTTCCCTGAAAGAGGCTTCCAGGGATGGTGCACATACAATGATACATACGCTTCTGGCGGCTTCATTCCAAAGATGACCTGACAAAAAGCACAAAAGTTAACAGTCGAAATTAAACTTGCATTGTTTAAATCCTAGTACAAATGGAAGTTACCGAGCTGCTAGTATCGACAACGACGATGACAGAGAGATGAGCTGTTTGCAGGTAAGAGATGAGAGGTAATCTAAGGCTATCCGTCTGCATCCCTGCAAACCATTATGAGTACATATAATAGTACAACCCTGCCTCCAATGCATTCACATCTACCCGATTCTTCCCAATACAATACAATGTTTGCCCCTATACCTTTCTTCTCAATACAGTTTCCTCTTACACTTTTCTTACACATCTCTGCTTCCCGCACTCGTCCCCATATCCTTCAAATCCAGAACCAGCTTCGGGTTATCCTTCTCCTTCTCATCGATCTTCTTCCTATAATCCCTGCCCTTCCTGGCAATCTCCATTAGACCTTCAACATACTTATCATTCCACTTGGAATTCTTCGTCTCATCCCTCTTTAACACCTTAGTGCGTCTCTGCTTAGCCATCTGATACAGCTTCCTTGCACGCTCGGTGTCTTGCACTTCAGCGAGCGAGTACTCAACGGTCCACTTATCGGCCGAGGTGAGATTCTTGGGCCGCTTGAGATACTTGTCGTTGACTTTGTTGCGGATGGTGAGAGTCATGGCGAAGATCTCGTCGATTTCGCTTTCTGCGGGCTCGGAGAACCCAGATACTCTGCGGATGAGACCACTGGAAAAAGCATCAGTGGATGAAGATTCTTCGAAATTCTCGCTTTTTTCCCCTTGTTCCTCAGTGGCATTTGCCTGGTTGGTCTCATCCACTTCAGTTGCTTGATCTTCTGGGACGAACTCGCTGGCTTTGCGGGCATCTGCCTTGGTGTCGTCCTCTACCTCGTCAGGAGCAAATTCGCTTCCCTCGATGATCTCAACCTTGTCTGGCTCGCCGGAATGCTTTTCGAGCGACTTGTTTTCCGTGGAATCCTCTGGATTTTCTTCTTCCTCCTCCTCCTCCTCCTCCTCTTCGTCCACCTCTTCTTCTTCCTCATCCTCACTCTTCTCATCGTCTTTGTCTTCCTCGTGTTTGAGTGCATCCTGCTCATCACCCTCCTCATCCTCAGCCTCTACGAGATCGTCATCCTCATTATCCTCTTCATCGTCCTGTACACCATTTTCCTGAGCAGCAGTGTTGATGAAATCCTCCACCTTCTTTCTCTCCTCCGCATCCCATACGCCAGAATCATCCTCCTCGTCAGCAAGCGCAACCCCTGACTCATCTTGGTCCATCGACTCCTCCACCTTAGAATGCAGACTATCCCACTCAGCTTGCATCTTCTCTTCTTCTGTTGGCTCCTTCTCCAAGCCCAAAACCCTGCACTCAAACTCCTCGATCTCAGCCTTGTTGGAAGTCTGAATTTCATTGATTACTTTCTCATCGACTGGCTCGGCAAAAATATACATAAATGGTGTTTCAGCCTCTCGAGTCTCGAAGAACAATCGCAGAGACTTGTTTGGATACTTAGCTGTAGCGCGATCCAGAACACGGTTCATCAGGTCTAAACTCAGTTTGAATTCCGAGTCCCCAATCGTCGTGTCTTCGGTTCCGTGGAGAGCTAGATCCATTTCGGGTAGGCTGACATATTGGAAACCAAAGATTCGTTCCGTGTTGTGGAAGGCGACGAAAATACCATCCATGCGACCCATTCTAACTTGAAGAGAATACTTGAGGAAAGCGGCTCGTATCATATCGTAGTACTCTCGCTCAAAAGATTCCCATTCGCCGTGACGCCCGCGGATCTCGTATCCGCTTCCTTCTTCATATTTGGTGGTGTCCATTCGGATGGCGACCACAGCTCTGGTTTTCAGATCAAACATTCCAGTTCCAGGAAGACGAGGATCGTGAGCATCAAGTTGAGATCGCATGAGGAAGTCGCCCATGGTTGTGTAATGGAATGCTTCTTCTTCATCACGCTCTGCCTGGGTAATCTGGTCGGAATTGGGCTTCCGGTACTTCTCGAAATCGTGGGTTGGGAGAGTAAGTAACTTTTCCATGGATTTGCCTAGTGAACTGAGAATATTGGCTGTATCGAACTCCTTGTCTGCGTCAATGGCATACACTCCGTCTCTATACCGCAGGAAGATTGCGGTCGGGCCACGTTGAAGCAAAGTGAACGACTTGAACTCGGCAGGGAAGTCCCGAGACAAGTTACCAGCATTGATAGGTCGCCAATGCGAGAGGAGGAAATGGAAATGTGCAAGTGCAGCTGTCATACTGGATGTTGATCCGGTATATTTCTTTTTCTCTGCCTTTGCGATTTCCAAAAGAGTAGCATCTCTGGAGGAGGTGATATATTCCTTCAGGGCATTAAAATCAAATTCGCTGACTGGCATGATAGTCTGGAGATAGGGATCAAAGTTGTAGACTCGAGATCGTGGGTCCTGAAGTTGATAAACTCCTGGATTGAACAGAACCCTTTCAAGTCCATAAGAGAGCTTAGGTACAACCAATGGTCCAGTATCGAGAGGAACAAGCTCGAGATCCGAAGCATTGATAGCCTTGATATCGTGTTTTATCGTTCCTGGACTTTTCTTCAATACTTTAGGAGTATCTTCACTGTCATCCGGCTTTTCGAATCTATTTCCCCTCGATTTAACTGAGGAACTCCCATGCTTCGTGTTTTGTCCTGATTCAGCTGTATAATTCTCGCTTTTCGTGACCTGCTTGAGGCTCTGAAATTTTTTGTGTTCTTGATCCTCCCGGATTGCATTGCGCAGTAATGTCACGGCAGGTCCAACGTCTTTGGAGGATAGGTTTCCGTTCTCGATCAACTTCAGCAGTAATGCACGTTTAAAGCCGGATCCTCCTTCTTGGTTGCCCGCAATGGCGTCCACCCACTTCTTAGCCCATGATCCCTCAACAGAAGTCAGCTTGTGAATGAAATCTAGGGAGGGAGGCGTAAAGCCTTGGACAGACTTACTTTGGCAGGTATTTTCCGTATCCCGGAGAATTCTGCATCATCGGTCTTCCCTGTAGTGTTCAATTTTGTCGCATGCTTCTGCCCTGAGCCAGCTGCCCTCTTAGCTCCCTTGGACGATTCTGCATCATCGGCCTTCTTGGTGGTGTTCGATTTTGTCACGTCCTCCTGCCCTGAGCCAGCTGCCTTCTTAACTGCCTTCTTGGCTCCTTTCGACAATTCTATGTCATCGGCTTTCTTTGTAGAATTCGATTTCGTCACGTCCTTCTGCACTGCGCCAGCTTTTTTTTGACTGCCTTCGACTTCTTGGCCTTCACAGGGCCAGCGACTGCCCCTTCCTCCGACTTTGCATCAGTAGTCTTCGGATCCAATATGGAGTTAGAGACCACCCCTCCTCGGCGAGCCTCAAGTCTCCGTATAATCGTATTCAGCGCTTCGTAATCTTCAGCACTAATAGAGTGGGATTTCTTGGGTTTTTTAGCCTTCGATGGAGCAACGACGGGCGACTCGATTTCCGTATTCAAAGGTCCTAGCTTCACGGTGTCCAAATCAATTGTCTGGTCAGATATCTTTCTCAGCATGCTCCTAGCCACTTGTTCGCGTCTTTTTTGTGATTTCGATTTCGATTTTGTCGTGGCGGTCACTAAGGTAGATTCTGCAGCTTCGTGTAATGGAGGTGTGGAAACTGTCGCGAAAGTCGCGGCAGAGAGATGTGGGAAACGTTGTTGCGCTTCAGCGGGGAGATGTCCCAGGCATGCAGAGCAGATATACGCATTTCTTGCGTTGAGGCTCCCGCGGGAGAAAATGGCGAACATCAAGTCGATTCGTGGCCGTGTCTTGCGCGTCAGTATATTCGACACCTCCTGGATTGTACTCATGTCGTGAACTTTTATTTCTGCCAAGAAAGGGCGGCAGCTTGAGACAAGGCTGAAATGCAAGGCTGCCTGATTAAACAAAAAACTTAGGAACAATTGGTCGAGTCAGTAGAAGATCTGACAATTAGATCCCTTTGGGAATTGATTTTTTTGATATCTTGAAATCCAGTAGCACGAATAAGTACCTAAGTCACGAATGTTCAACGTAGAATGTCTAATCGTTCTAGTTTAAAGCCATTTGTGTTGTTATACAAATATAACTAAATTTACATCTCCACAACAGCATCTAATTCCTTTTCCTATAGCAAAGCAAATGGGTATAAGAACTCCAGACAAAATGCACACAACTCCAAGTTGTCGGTCCCACACAAACCAGATATATAATCTCCTTCCCTCCATGACACCTGGGACACTCCGCTCAAGTTTTTGGAAATGCTCTCGCAGCCAATGTCCTTGCCATTTGCAATCTCTCCTGACCTTCAGCTGTCTTCCCTTGAATATCATAACATCTACTCACTGCTGCCTCGGCAACACTCCTCCAGAGAGGATTACCAGTTTTCAAAGCGGTAGCGGCAGCCGCCTGAGCACTCTTTTCTGCTTGAGCTCCAACGACATCTGTGAAAAACCGATTGCACATGACATTCAATGTGATGCAGACAAACAGCTGATTTCCCGTCGCTTGAGCGCCGTTTAGTGCAGCTTTGAGATGTGCTTTGGTTTCGAACAGTTGCGCTTCCGGATTCGTTCTAGTTGTGGCAAGAATCAGATGATATGCCGTACGAATTTCTTTATTTGGGTGTGAGGAGCACAAGGGCTCCAATGCTCGTACAAGGGTAGTATTCGTATCATTATTTCTTCGATCGTCAAGTTGGAGTATGCTGATCCTGTTGAGTAGTGCTAGTAGGCGAATCTCCCGTTCCATTGAGTCCGATAGGCTTAGGTTTGAAGTACGCGTTCCACGTAGGTCAAGTTTTTTGGATTCGTAGATCTCGAGGGCTCGGTCGAAGTTCCCGGTACCTTGAAGGTATGCGGCCTTGAGGTACAGAGATAAAAGACCCAGGGCTCCATCCTCTAACGATATGTCAAACTCCTTTGCGGCTTGCATCAATTTCCCCAGATGGACTTTAGTTGATTTCCAATCACCGACCACGGCCATTTGAAATGTCAAATATACTCTCAGGTAACAAGTGAGCTGTCCTCGCCATTTTGTTTTCTTGAGCATATTAGGCAAGAGACCTGGTGTGACTCTTTCTTCTGGGGTATCACCTATCGGATAGTTAGAAGTAATTCTCGTATCGTGAACACAGAAATTACCTTTCAATCTCTTTAATCCTTCCTCCATGAAATCGATGGCCTTGTGATCCTGTGGGGTTTTGCGTAAATATATTAAGCCACAGAGAAGGTAACTGAAAACATTAGCGAGATTATGACGAGCTATTTGGGCATACAAACTTAATGGAGTATGCATCGCTCTGACTCAGGAAAGACAGCATGAGGTTATCTCTGCCATCCTCCCCTATTCCCAAAATCACCCTCGTGTCAGAGCTCACAATCGTGGAACTATTTGCTGTCCTGTTGATCGGGATGGCAAGGGTATCACTGCCTGTGCTCCAACTTCCATCTCTGAGGGCTGCATCCATCATAGTTTGCATTTGGAGTAATTTTTCCCTCATTCCAGTTGGGTTTCCTTCTCGAATACTGCAGGCCACCTGGATGAAATGTGCCAACCCAATGAGCTGCGTGGCATTTCTGACGCTCGTCTGATAACTCCAGGCTTTGGCAAGCGCAGACTGAACATTCTCTACCGCATCAGACGCTGTTGACTTCATGTACGCCATCGCCTCTAATAGATGAGCTGTCATGTATATTGTGTAATCCTGTTGCTGTGTTGCAAGAGTAGCTATCCCACGGAGATTTTGCACAGCAGCATGCATGTCCACATGTGAATCAGATTGCAAGGAATACGAAGCTCGAAGAAATCTGAAAGCGTACACCCAAGGGAAATGTTGAAAGCTAGATATCATTAGCACAAACCCTGTGAAGCGTAGATGATTGCTTACGTTTGCGCCTCAGTGGCATGGTGGTCCAATGCTTTCAACGAAGCCTTCATATTGTTCTTTGCTAAAAAACGTACAAGTAGGAATTGCATGGCATATTTTAAGTCGGTATAGCGATTCTGAGAGAACGGTCAGTCTAAGTCATTGAGATACACCGGAAACGAAGATACCCTGTCACAAAGCGCAATTCCCTGGCTCAGTGTAGTCTCTGCCTCGGAATCGTTGTCTGTCTCGTCATACAAAACTCCCGCATATCGCAGACGAATCTGTGCTTCTACACGGGGTGAGAGTTTAACTTGCTTTATGGCAGTTGCTAAACAGCCAAGACCAGTTGCAATTAAACTTCCATATGTGTCTATATTTGTTTCATTCATAGAATGTGCTGTGAAGGGTGCAATCTTGTGTGCTGCGTCAAAGTATTCTTCTGCGAGAGCAATCAAGAGGTTCGGCATGTCTGGCTCGTTGTCATTCGGAGCCATGGAAAGAGTACTGGGTCGATTAGAGTGTAGAGTAGTAGGACTCTGGTTGTGCGACATTGAAGGGGTCCGCTGTGACTGTTGATTTGACTGGGGTCGAGCGGGTGCTTGCTGAAAGAGCTGCGAAGGAGATATAAATTGCGGTGCTGGCTGTTCGAATTGCTGGGGTCGCTGAGGTTGCTGAAGCGGCTGCTGCTTCTGATACTGAGGTTGCTGCTGATGCCGATGCCGAGGTTGCTGTTGCTGTTGCTGTTGCTGTTGCCTTTGCTGCTGTATTGGAGCAGGTTGTATAGCAGGAGTTTGAATTGAAGATGCTTGAATTGAAGAAGGTTGTAATGAAGGAGCTTGAATCGGAGAAGGCTGCATTGAAGGAGGCTGTATCGGGGAAGGTTGTATTGGAGAATGTTGTATGGGATGATGCTGTATTGGAAGAGGTGGTGGTTGACGTTGATACAATTGTGGAATATCGTTTGAATATCCATTCATTCCATTCATCGTGTACGCATTTGCATTCGTGTTTATGTTCGAATATACATTAGGATTTGCGTGTAAATTGGGATTTTGGATGCCGTGATCCCAGTGAACTTGCGGGCTATGGTACAGAGGAGGAGGAGGAGCATGGACCGGCCGCGACTGGTATTGTGGAGGGGGGTGGTTGTGGTTGTAATTATTATACTGCAGCTGCTGGTTATTTGGAGGCGCAGGAGGCCGGTATCCATTTGGCGGAAGGGGCATGAAGCCATTATTCGGAGGATAAGACATCGCGAGATGTCTCCCGTCGCCTTGCTGTCTTTCCGTCTTTCTCTGTCGTGCCTTCCGTCGACTGACTTTGGAGGTTCAACACAAACCTGCAGGAAACCGCGACTGAAATCTGATTATGTAATAAGGTTACCTGGCATGCCGTTTTAGCGCGCGTATCTGCATGTGGGCCCATTGGACTAGCGCCAAGTGAGCCGAGGCAAGTATTTGTTGTTGAAGGAGATTTTGATAATACAAAATATCAGGACTTCCTTCATGAAATCCATTTCACTTGCAGCTCATCCTTGTTTTCCTCCATCTGTTTCCATTTTCACAGTCGTCATAACAGACAAAGCAACGCATAAAGAGCGCCCTTAGTTCTTCTGCAGATTCCCATATGCAAGGAACCAATCAACGAACACCTCAATAATAAGCTGAGAGTCCCAATCGCCAGCATGGAATGGCTAGGTCGAGCAAAGATCACCTTCACCCATTCTTCATCTCCCCTCGCGCTGAAGAAGAAAGACGGCACCTCAACTAACCTTCTGAAAGTATGTGAAGAGGCCACACCACCCTGCCAGCTCAACCCCCTCCTCTTTAATGGCGATATTCAAACCATGTGGACCGCCGTGAAAAGCGAAGGACCACCCATTTATTACAAACGATGGGAATTCAGTAATGCGGATCCGGACTTCAACGGCACATATTCTGTGGACTTTGTCTCTGAGAATTTCGAGGAAACGGATGACAGCCTTCCTCCCAGGACGACGTTCTATTCTGAACAGGAATTCAGTAAAATTGGCTCTCTGGATAGTCGACCGATGCTGGTTGCGCTTCATGGACTTTCAGGTGGTTCGCATGAGGTCTATCTAAGGCATTGTTTGGCTCCTCTAATTGGGGCGGAGGGAGATCAGAAATGGGAGGCATGCGTAGTCAATGCAAGAGGTTGTGCTCTGCACAAGATCTCAAGCTCTGTCCTATTCAATGCCAGGGCAACTTGGGATTGTCGGGAGACTGTTCACTGGTTGAGAAAGACTTTTCCCAACAGACCTTTGTATGGTATTGGCTTTTCCCTCGGTGCCAACATCATGACGAACGTAAGTTGAAATTCAAGTTTATCAACACAATCCCTTTTCCCTAAATTGAGTCTAAAACTTGAGATATTTTCAAATGTGGTATTCTAACTTCGCAAAGTACGTTGGGGAAGAAGGCTCCTCCTGTCTTCTGGAAGCAGCCGTTGTAATCTCCTCGCCCTGGAATCTTGAAATCGGCAATGTGATGCTTCAAAGCACCTTGCTTGGCCGTGAGGTTTACTCCAGAGTCATGGCAAACAACATGCGCGCTCTTGCCGAGCTTCACCACGATGAAATCTCGAAAATTGACGGAATCAATTGGGAGCGGATCAGAGCCTGCAGGTATCTGCACGAGTTCGATCGAGAGTTACAAGGACCTACGTGGGGGTATCCAACAGAAGGAGCGTACTACAGAGATTCAACTTCAGTAGATGCCATGTTGAATGCTAAAATCCCATTATTCATCATCAACGCTGTGGATGATCCGGTTAGTTTGATTTTGCGTAGTTTTGAGTGGGATCTTGACATACTGACATGAGAATATGATAGATTGCTTCAAGCAAAGCTCTTCCGTATCGCGAGGTCATGCAAACTCCTTATGCAGTTATGTGCACCACTTCTCTAGGCGGGCATCTTTCGTGGTTCGAGATTGGAGGAGGTAGATGGCATCCTCGACCAGTAAGATCTAAATGTATTTCTTGTCTGTTTTTCGGTCGCTAATTTCCAAAGGCGGCCAACTTTCTCAACAAGATGGCCTTTGAGATTGATTCGGAGCTACCGGCTAAAGGCCTGGAGAATGGATCTGTGAAAGTAGATGGGAAGCCCCCTATGTTCAAGCCGTTACGACGGAAGTGGCAGGTTTCGGAGTGAATACGGGTTGACATATGAGACGAGGTGTTCTCTTCGTAGATAATTTTAATAGATGGATTGCTGTGAATATAGGCAAACAAAAAGACCGAGAGATGAATGAATGAATTACAAACATTGATCGTTTGCCGAGCACGTTTTGGCAAGATCGAGCGGCAATCTATTGTTATGTGGTTGGTCCAATGGTATCTCAAACTTTTTTATACCTCATCACAAATTTCAGTTCAGAAGTACACCAATCCCAATGCCCTTGCCCCCAACGCCAAACAAGTAAAGCAGCAAGTAAAAGCAAGAAGGAAGAGCAGCAAGCCCTGCACTAAGCAAAGCTCACCTTCTTCCTCACCTTGAGAGGTTTTGATGCACCAGACAGCTTTTCTCCATCTCTCTTCCCCTCGGCTCCAGCAGCACCTGTGCTACGCTTCCTCTTCTTCCTCAATCCGTCTTTCGTATCAATGAGCTTTTGCTTTCTCTCTTCTAGCTTCTTCTCCCCCTCCACCTTGCGTGCCTCGCGAATCTCCTCCATTTGGCGCGCCTTCATCATTTTGGATTCAATTTGTCCTTCCTTGTCCGCATTCACCATGGCGAGGATGGTCATCATACTTTCCTACAACCAGAGAAGAAAAAGTTAGCCATCCATCCCGAATGCTCAAATGTTGAAGATGCGAAAGACCGTAGAGGCAAAGAAGGCGTACAAACCCTATCATCAACGAATACCTTTCCCTTCTTCCCTCCCTTTGGCTTCTCCACGCCCACTGGTGTAATCATATTCAGCTTTGGAATGTCCAACTCCTTCTCCGTATAAACTCTCCTTCCCTTGGCCTTCAACCTCGCCTCCAAGCTCTTTCCTCCAATAGTCCCATCGCCCTTACCAGGCAAATCACCATTTGGAGTGCGTACTTTGCGCTGCTGCTTTAAAGACACACCCTTGGAGACGGTGCGCTTTGATTTGGGATTTCGCGCCTTGACGATACCATCATTGGCGGTTTTTGCGGTCGATGTTTTCGAGTTGCGAATTCCGGATTTGTTGGTCGCGTGTTTGGACTTGACTGTGCTGGTACGAGAGGGCGCCATTCTAAGAGATTTCCAAGTGGTTCTAGGGAGGGCAATTGGTACTGTGATTTGGGGCGGTGGTGCTCCTTGAGAATGCTTTGGAGGGGAGCTCTGCGAGAAATTAATTCGAGGGCGGGAACTTTTTGAAGCGGGTGATGCGGCCGCTTAAAATGGCGCTAGCGGGAACATCGTTTCCAGATGACAACAAACATCACAATTGAAGTTCGATTCAGTGTTATTCACAACTCATCTTGTATTTTCACTTGCCATTATGTAGTTGCCTCTGTGCTAGCCTTCATTTCACGTTTAATTGTGTTACGAGTATGTGACACATTCTAGTGATGTCCTACAGTTCTCGCCTTGCACTCTACAGCAGATGCAATACTTCTTATCTGTAATTACTGCTTCCATCACTTGAATAGAACGTCCTCATTTTTACTGTCCTAGCAATGATTGGCTTTCTTGTGAAAAGATCTCACAAGTACGTCGCATATTTATACACGGGATCATCATAAGCATCAATCGGCGTGTTGCGCTCCCCAACGCTAAGTCAACTTCTTGTAAAGATTGTTGGTTATTCTTGAATTCATTTTTCAACAAAGATACACCATGATAGATGTGAGAATAAATCTCTATTAACTCTTTCTTTGTGGCTTTATTTCATGATCAGTCGATTCTAAACACTTGTGATTAGGGATGTTATTTTCCTTTCTCACTTTTCCATTGAGCATCGACAATGAGTCTTCGGATACTCACCTTCACACGTGTTTTTGCTAGTACTTGACATACATTCGCTCTTGTCACTAAAAGTGATATTATGTATGGGTCTCCTCCTGCGTCTTCCTTCCCTCTTTGTTTCCCCACCCCACTACATCATCATAATAATATCCACTCTTCATTCACCCTTTACCACACACGGAAGACAAAAAAACACGACGCTGTGATGACAAATCTATATGTATTTTCCGCAGTAGGGTTTGGTAACTAAGGGTAACTTAAAAGGAAATACGGAAATAGATAGATAGTTTCCCCGACAAAGAGAAAGAAATATCTAGAAATTCTCCTTGCCCCAACAGAAATTGAAACCTGATTATTTGATTAGCTTAAATTTTGGTGTGAGAAAGAGGAAGAGCAAATGACATACCAGGTTCACTATACATGTTACATTTAATATGCAACTGACTGCCTAACACCTTCGGTCCACAGAAGAACACACCTGCCTCCGCAGGACTGTGAATCTTTCTGATACTCTTAAATACCATATCCCAGTTCGGTCTTCCGAAGTTCGTTGGCGCTCTCAAACCAGTAATGGCATCACGATCGGCATTTGCGTCGTTGATCATGATATTGGTCGCATCGTCCACCTTGATCTTGGCGGTGAGATATGTGTGAATTTCTATATGGTTGTCCATATCCTGGGCTTCGATGGCGAGGAGAAGAGAGCGGAACCATTCGAATGAGCCAAAGTCACGGCAAATCCAGAAGAAGTAGACCTTGCGGAGACGGGTTTTCTTTTGGGGGTAGTTCATGCGGTACCAGATAGATTTGAGAATCGAGGCAAAGGGGGTGACACCAATACCGGCTCCGACCAAGACGGCAATTTCGTATTTGAAGACATCTTCGGAAGCGGATCCGAATGGACCGTCGATGTAGACACGAGGAAGGACACGGCGGATCGCTGGGTCGGCTCCGTCGGCGCCGGGGCCGTTCTTGTTGACGCTGACAACTTGGGAAGAGTCCTTCTTGCGGTCGACGTCGCATCCAAGGACTCGACCGACTTGCTTGGTGAAATCACCTTGCATTCTCATGTGGATCGAAATATAATCCTCCTCGGGAGCTGAAGTGAGCGTGAAAGGGTGATATTGCCAGAGGGAGACTTCGGGACAGCAGAAGAAGATGTATTGTCCAGCTCGGGTTTTGGTGTTCTCTTTCTTGATTTGAATTTCGCAAACCATACTTGGATGTTGAACAACTTTTGAGATGTAGGTTTTGTGCTTTCCGCGGATTTCTCTTGCCACTCGTTCCATGAGGTAGATATATCCACCATACATCCAATATTGCCAGAAAACTCCAATAGCAGTCGATCCAATACCCACGCAGTAAGGTGCGAAATCCGGTTGAATCATACAGAAAGCTCCGTGAATCGACCAGAAAACGAAGAATACAACAAACATGTGGTGGGTGTACCAGAAACGTTCAAAGTTGGCTCTTCGTGCCTTCTCATACGCAGTCAAAGCCATTGCCATGAGAGCAGTCAACATGATATATCCTGTCCATCCTGGTCCAGTAACGAAATTTGCGAGCAAAAATCCACCAATTCCAAGGTTGTTCTTTGCCGAGATCTGAGCAAAGTTGTTCCAATGCGCAATAGTGTGGACCCAGGAGAAGAAGACGATCGACCACGCAGTTAAAATGTGGAATGTGATGTTCTTGTCGAAAGGAATGATACCGTTCAAAGGTGTCTGTCTGGCCATCGAAATGAGTGTGCGGCACACTGGAAAGAGAATTAACGCAATATCGAAATGTAATGTCAAGGCCGCCGCTCGTGCTATTGGATATGTGAGGCCGAATGTGCTTCGTGCTATCGACAAACTGTCTTTGAGTTGGTAATTCATGAATCCAAAGGTAAACACCATGACGTGTAATGCCATGAAGACGAAAACGAAACTGCAATCGTTAGCCAGCGACTCTCGTCCCAGAACTTACGACTTACAATCGACGATAACCCTCGTTCACCATCCACCTGTCAAATTGTTCCCTTAAGCTCAGCTCCTTTTGCTTCTCTCCACTCATCTCTCCGCTCATCAACATCCTCGTTAACGGTGGCCATCTTGATCTCTCTGATGCCTTTGACGACCCCATACTACTCCTATCCCTCGCGCTATTATTCATCTTGTATGTGTTGCGACGTCAAGTCGACTTATCCCTCGGTCTGCGAGACCTGTTCTGTCGGGTGTTATCCTGGTATTACAAAGATCGTAACGTCGTATTCAAAGCGGAGTGTTCAGAGCCTGCTGAAGTGACTTTCTTGTCTCCCCCAAAGAATGTAATACCGTCAACGGCGACGTGGTCGAGTCGATCGAGAAAGGAGGGGCGTTGTCACTTGGAAGTGGGAATAGGTCGAGGTAGTAAAGCGAACCTGCGAGTGATGGGCACAGGTCAGTCCAAGTCTTCAAAGCGGCAAATGCCACCACGGAGGATCCGGCCGAGAGAGGACGTGTTTGACGATCCGGGTGGACGAAACCAGAAGGAGATAATGGGGTAGTGATGGCATCAGAGATACGTACCTGCTCGCGATGCTTGAAGCGTACCAGCACTCTGTCTTTTCCTACCCGGCAACTTTTGGAGATATCTCGCGTCGCTGAAGAACGAGCAACAGTATTAAGAAACAAACAGTCTAAGGAATGATCTCTCAGGACAGTAAGGATATGTCAAACCCTCCAACACAACATGCAAGGAAACGAAGAGCAGGAAACAAGGGGAGGGCTTAAGGAGGTCTCGACTGATCAATGCAACAGTCGATGAGTGGGGAGGACAAGGACACATGGGAAAGTGGACATTTGCCAACATGGACCCCGAGCGCCTCTGCCGCCCTGATGTGTGGTCGGATTGTGGGTATGGGAGTGAGGCTCAAGGAGGTGAAACAGCTTGCAATGGGCTGCTGTTTGATATCGGCCTTGTCATTATCAAGAGTGCGAATTGAGCATCGATATGAATCCTCCAGCTGGCTGACCTACTTGACCTACTTGACCTAGCTGTCCTCCGCTTCAACTTATTTCTCCTCATCGTCGAATTGTTTGTCGTTCGTTGTTGTGTTCTCGCCTGGGAGTCCGGATTTAGTATGAGGTCCGGTATTTTGGTGGTTAAGCTTCTGTGATAAAATGCTCCGATTCGCGTAATAGCCGTAATCGCTTAGCGCCACAGTCTCGCAGCGGTTTCGGATTGGCATTCTGTAACACCCCGTTTGTCTTGGTATGTCAGAGCAGTTCCTCGCACAAGTTTTTGTGCAATTTCACATTGCACTTTTTTTCTTTTTGCATCACAAATTGGGCTCTTTTGGGAATTTGTAACCAAATTCCTCAGCCCTGATTGTGGGAATTCTATACGATGTACGGAGTCTACAATTATAAAGAACTGGCGATTTAAGCGAATCCTTGATCATGATTTTACCTGCCACTCCAGCAGTTTCACGTGTCTACTTCACCACTTTGCATGGTTCTCTTGCCGCTGCTATTTCAAGATACACTTTCAAAATCATCCGATTTCTCAAGATATCTGTTTCCAGATCTCCCAGGCTCAAGCAACAAGCGTTTGATGACCAAAGGCATCACAGCTATGCCCACAACACAAGCTTAGTGGGGATGGGAAGTGGCATGATCTGGCGTCTTGGCATTCTTCTTTGGAAGTTCCCCTTCAGTAATCAACATCTTCTCGTCGTTTGATTTGCAGCGCATAAAGGCATTACACACGTCAACATGATCTGATCTTTTGTTTTATATTCTCCAGGTCAACCCTCGGTTCTCAGCAGCAGTTTTCAACTTCCCTAAGTACGATGCCTGAGTAACTTTTCGAAATGATGTTCGGTGTCCGAGATTCTCCGTTGCAACTTGTATCTATCTTCTCACGATGGTCCGATGTCTTCCTTTCCTCGATTACGACCGCGCTCAAGCAGACGCGGTGTCAGGATTGACTTGCCCTGCCGGGTTCCGTGCCGAGCAAAAACGAGATTCTAGACGTTGTGGGCCCGAGATGCCTTCACGTTCTGTTTCTTGCTGTCACAAACCACGTGAAACAGGCATAGAAACAGCAAGTCCAATGCGCGTCTCCGATCATTTGGTGAACCGGTAGAGTGGAAGGAGTGGAAGGAAAAGACAGCATGAACAAGTCGTCGTGCTTGTAAGTCTTCGGTCGTAACTGAATGATGGCATGATCAATTCTTCATTTGTGAAGTCATTTGAGTGGACGGGCTTTTTCGATAGAGGAGTGGGTTTCGAAAATTGAAATCAGGAATATCATCTTTCCATCGTACCATCTTCTCCCAAATAATCTCACCTGAGCTCTACTCCTATCTCCTATCTCTCAACTTCGCTTGACGCAAATCTACGTTCGCAAGCCAGCAAGAAGATCTACAAATCGCGAATCGCGAAGCGAGTCTGAGCACACATTTCGGATCTCGGAAGCATATCATTGCGTTGCGTTTGGTTTCACAACTTCAGATGATTCAATGTTTGCTATCCGTCCTCCCGTACGTCAACTTCGGAATCGAGAAGATGAACTTCCTCACCTCTCGCATGTGAGTTTTATAGCACTTTTTCACCTTGTTATGACTTAGACAAGTTTGTGCTTTCTTGGGTATGGAAAATTATACAGCTTGACCTTGAATTCCCTGGCGAACAAGGAAACAATCTCGCAAGATCATCGAACAACAAGATTATTGCAATCGGTATCTTTAGAAGCGACTTGATCTTTAAGCTCAACATGGAGGGTTACGGAACACAGACTCATAAACACCTCAGCTGCGTCAAGTCACGAAAAATGAAACTATTCTTTGGTAAACAAAAACCTATTGGCTCGTTTTTCTATCATTGCTGTCAACTCATCTTTCACCGTCAAATCTGTACTATCGTAGCTGACCGCACCCGTCACATCGAATTTAGATGTGCTGGATTCCGCAGCCATGCTACCATCACAATCAAATTTGGCCGTATAAATTTGAGAATTCGGCTCACAACCTCTGTGGCCTACTTTGACTCTGCTGAAAGTTCTACCACAAAAGTAGCTGCATTCGATTTGTGAACTTATATTCGTTGAACGGTCTTAGCAGGGGCAATCCTGGTGGATATGATTGAGTTTTGATATAAACTCCCTTAAAATACATTAAACATCAACAAGTCCCTTGTCTTCAGACCAAAGATGAAGTGGGTGATTCGACTTGGCGGGCTCATATCACTTTTGTTCAGCGACGAGACGAGGATTTGTCACCACCAACAGTATCATTCCATACAATCAACCGAACTCTACAATATCACAGAGCGATTTGCACCTAGTTTAGGGTATCTGCTTGTTCTGACTGAAGCTCTTTTCCTTCTTACGAGCACTTGAGTTATTCGAATTTTAAAACTAAATCTTACTCAAAGTACTATCCTTTATATAAGACTATCCTTTATAAGGCTAGTATAGCTCGCCTCTACCGTTACTTGATCCTCAAGTCGCTATCTCCACAAGTCACTATCTCCACATCACCATTACTAATCACTCCTCTTACATCTACTTTGCATTTCATCCGCAGACCTTGAACGTACTTCAATAAACTTTACCGATTGAATCTCCAAGACCTTATCACTATTCTCATACATAAGCCACGAAAAAGTGAACCACTTGTCAGCAGCCTGGCGGTAGCAAGTCGACCTTAGTTGCTGGGCCCAAGCATCAACTCATTCTCATGAAGATGAATATTAGGACATATCACACAAGATGAATACGAGCAGATTAAGCTAGCGGGATTAAAGCAGTCGAGAGAAATACAGTAAGTTTGATGGGACATGTGCCAGATTCAACAAAACATCTTAGATCTTTCACCATCATGGAGAAGGTTGTTGTTGAGCATCATATTTGTTGTCGATGACCTGCCAATCACCAAAATCTCAAGCACCACCTTTTAGACAAGAAACTCAAATAATGAAGTCTCTTCTTGTTCACATGACAAGACACATATATCTTACAGCAAACTCTTTCCTGCTCTCAAAACCACAACTGTCAAAGAACTTACACAATCAATCCATGAGCTTCATGGCAGGACGTACGATGGTGGCAAGGCGATATGTTTTGAAAGAAGCCCCTTCTACGTTTAGACGTGCCTTGGTGAAGAAGGTTAAATGAAGTTGTTGCAACTCCATGAGATTATTTATTGCTAATATGCCCAGGGAATTACTGAGTGCAACTTCAATAATTCCTGCCGTGTGGTTTTAGATTGAGATGAGTGATGTTTGTGAATATGTGGATGTGCCAATATATCGTTAATAGCTGCTGCTGGTGTACAGATGAATGATGAAGTGGCATAAATTGACAATTGTTTTTCGCGTTCTTAGAACGCGCCAACAGAAAGGAGACTTCAACTTCACCTCCGTCTCTATGTTCAAAAGCCTGTTTCAGTACCACCATTCCTGAAGTAACACTTCCGGAGATTTCTCAAACATGATCAGAATGTATGTATGTTCTAAGCAAGGACCATTCTCAGGAAAAAACGCGTTCATGTAGAAAGAAGGACGTTTGAGCGGAAACGAACCGGATAAGGGTCTCTGACGAAGAAGGAAAGTTGTTTCGTCCGTCTCACAACTTTCCAATTCTTGATACAACGATTCATAATAACGCATTATCTTCAGAATTGTGTTCCCTTGTTGGGAAATACAGTGTAGCCCTTTCGATGTCGTTCGTAAAGTGTTCTGAAGACCAGAAGAATTATCCGCCCTCCCATATCTGGATTTTGCGGTCCTCTCTCTAACCCGCACACTCCCAACTTCCCCAAGCACCCAAGGCTGGAGTTCTGCCTAGCTTCGATAGAGATTACTTTATTTCTTCTTCGCAATTCATCCCCTCATCTCATACACATCTGCCCCCCACAAGAAACGGTGCAGTCACAAACCCATATTCTTTCCCGTGCGCTTCAACTCACAGATTCCCAGCAAATTCTGAACCCATATTTTCGTGATTTCCAAATTTTAAGCAAAGTGTTTCCATCTTCTGTCTTTTGTCGCATTCTTTTTATCTTATTGCTACATTAGTCACAATCACAATCACAGCAATCAACTCCCAGCAACCAAGTAAACTCAAATCCGAATCCCCCAATCCAAAATCAACGAATGCTCTCTTATACAGGTCGACCAAATTAAAGTAATAGAAAAAATCAAGAACGTCAGACCACACACAAAGGCTTCTCTCTTCGATCAGGTTTCGCCCCGTGCCTTCAAACTGCGCTGTTCGACCGGAATGACATAAGGATAATGGCAAAACACAGTTCTCCCCCATCTTTCTCAGTGACTATACGTACTTATATACTCATATCTTCACTTCCCCCATTCACCTCTCTAATTATTAGTTACTTAATCACCTCTTCACTCCTTCTTCCCTCCCTCCACACGTCTCACCCTCCATCCCTCTCAGCATCATCACCTCCCCAGCACAACCCTCCTCAACGTCCTCCTTCTTCCTCTCTTTTCACACCTCTTTGAAAAATTATAAAACCCACCTTCCACCCCTCCCACCAACTTCGTCTCCCATCATACTCAGATTGATTACAAACACAATTACTAGGATGACAAATCTGAACGGGAGAATCTGACGAGAGAAGATCTAGAAGAAGGTGTTAACATGAGAAAGTAAACCTTATCCTGTTTATCCTCTTTGTCTTTGTCTTTACCAGGTAATGAATAATACTATTTATATATTGTACATACAAGAACATGATACTAATCTTTTCAAAACAATGAGAGGAAGAAGAGACTAAGCAGGCAAGCAAGCAAATACAACCCAGAATACGACAACGTACCACCACCACCACCATCACCACCGCCAAACAATTCCCAAAATTTCGACAACAGGCCTTTACCTAACAGAATACTACCTTCTCAGAAGTCTTTTGTGACTAGATACCACCACAAAATTCCAATCCACCCCCCCTTCCCTTTCTCGAGACACATCCATAACCACTACCTTTCCTAAGCCCATTTTTACCCTCATCATCCGTCCTTTCCCTTTCTCACCTATTCTCACGCCTTGCCCATATCCTACCTTAGATCTTACTACATGCGGTCTGTGTGACCTTTCCATCCTCGTCCCTCTCTCACTCCTACTTGGTCGTGACCCTACACTAGAAACATTAATGGGCGAAGAGGATATCCCATGCGTGTACAGCCAAGATATTAATATTTTTACAATTTAGATCGTAGGCACTTCTGAAGTTTGAGTCATACAGAGGACTGGATGTTTCCCCTAACTTCACATGTCACCTCGCGCGTACTTTTAAAATTATTAGGCACGTCACCGATCACACACTCACTTCACAATCATAATCAACAACCACATCACACACATTCAACAAACAGCCACACAGAGCAACGACATTTTTCTTTCATGCTAATATCATCTATTCCACCCCTTATGCTATCATCAACCTCCACCAAAAAGAAGACGCGCGCACAAATATCATTTGCCCTCACCGCCTTGATTCTCATTCTCCTCCCCAATGTGTGTTCAAATAATGCTCCTCCCGCAATTCCCATCAAATCAATCAATCCCTCTCATTTGCAATTCTCGCAGAACAGAAAGAAGCAAACCAAAAAAGAAGACGAGACACCGGTTCCAGTTTTCAGTCCAGTCCCAGTATGTTTGATCTCTTCGTGTCCGCAGCTGAATCGATTGTGAAATATCGGCCCAACGATAATGATTTTTGCAATCTATCCTTCGCGTCGAAATTGCGTGTTGACTGACCGATTGCTGGAAAGGGAATTGGAGGAAGAACGTATTGTGATATCAGGACGTTGTGTTACTGTAATGTATGGGGAAGCGAATTCGTGTAGATGTGCAAAGAAGTCTGAAAAAGAGGACGCCAGCTAATTCCGTAAAGAGCACGCGAGGAGTTGAAAGAAGAAATGAAGCGATCCATTATCAATATCTCAACCTCTCAACACCTAGATAGCGTACTTGCGGGTCCACTCGCGGGCTGTGGACTCGTAGCGGGCGCGATCTGTCTTGTAGACGTGTGCGATTTCCGGTACGAGTGGATCGTCGGGGTTAGGGTCTGTGAGCATCGAGCAGATGGAGAGGAGGACTGTGCATTTCGTTAGTGAGGCTGAGCAAAGACAAAGCCGAAAATTAGCGTACCCTTTGAGATTGTCAAGGCTGGAGACCACTGGTCACGCAAAATGTCTAAGCAGATGGAGCCGTTGGAGTTGATATTTGGGTGGTAGATGCGAGTGGTGAAGTTGACCTTTGGTGGCTTGAATGGGTAGTCTGTTGGGAAGTGGATGGCCAGGAAGAAGACGCCGCCAGAGTATGGAGAGTCGCCCTGTGATGATGTTAGTAGCGAACAGATTTTGATGATGCCGCCATGCACGTAGAGCCTTGCTTGACACAGGCGGCTGCTGAGATAGGGATGGACTTACTGGACCCATGATGGTTGCTTGCCAGTGGAACTAGAGAGAAGTTAAAGTCAGTCATGGCTCTTGATGCCTTCCTGGAGTCTGCGAGATAGGTCTCATGTCTCTCCAGGCAGATTCTTCGTTCTCACACACGGCAAGTTGGAGAGGCAACATACCAGATCATCGCCGATAGGACCAGCAGAGCAGGAAGACGGTGGATCACTACATAGCACACACAAGTCAGTCTCTAGCCATCGAGATAGTATATATCCAAGCCCAAGCCGCAGATGAAGACGTTGACGGTCGAACGAGGCACCCCGCTCTCTCCTGGAAGCGCCCCCACCAACATCGTCGCCTTCAAACCGCTGACTGGAGGGCGGTGAGGTGTAACATACCGGCCAAGATCAGTGAGTTCCTTGTTAATTCGCTTCAACGCCATTTCGACGATTTATGTGTGGTTGTGTAGGGAGAGGATGGGAGAGGTTGGATGAGGTTGAGGTTGGTGGTGTCGAGTCCGATGGTGTGTCGAGGTTCTCAAACAGAAGGGCGGGTCTGCAGAAAGAAGGATAGGATAGTTAGCCACTCAGAACTAAGCAAGACCGGCGAGCGGCAAGGCCGAAAGGTGAAGTAGGCGATGGAAGGGTCGAAGGTGTAGCGCAGAGGAGAGGCGCAAAACGTGAAATGGAGATGCAACGAACCTAGGGGGAGTTGGAGATGGGGGGAGAGTAGGGGGGAGTTGACGTTGAGGTTGTGGTCGGAGGGGTGGTGGTTGTCGTTGATGTCGAGGGGAGTGGGAGTGGGAGAGAGAGATTGTTGGAGGGGTTTTGTAGATTGTGGAGGGGGCACCGGCGGAAAGAAAGAGAATCCAGATGGTGACTGACTGGGGGGCAACACGCCAAGCCGCAGCGCCGATTTTATTAGCGAACAAGCAAGAGCAAGTCGGAGAAGTGGAGGGAAGATGAAGATGAAGATGAAGACGAAGACGAAGAATGGGTTGAAGGCACAGGATGAATGGTGATAATGAGTGATCGATTGACAACGCTGACGAAGATTCGAATGAGAAGAGGAGTGGAGGAATGATATTCTATTTCTCTCTCATGTGCTGCCATTGACAGTCATCACTGCTCGACTTGGCCATTGAACCATCTCTTGTCGTGTGCTTCACCCTCGCTTTGATCTGTTTGCAGGCAAAGACTTCATCCTGAATCACTCCTTTACACCACCATACGCCACCACCGTGCGGCCAGGAAAGTCTCAAAGTTTCTCTTTGACGGTCATCCATAGGGGCATCTTTGTCGTCAAAGTGCATTCCCATCGTTGTTCCGTGTTCCGATGCCCGCCGATGGCAAACTTCGGCATCTCACCATCAATTCATACATGTGCCCAACTAGAACCCAACTCACTCATCCACTCTCACTCTCCCACCGTCAACCACGCATACATGCTTATTGCCTAGGTACCTTACATCAAATCACTCTGTAAGCAAACTTCGCTGCTCAAACCGAGGGCTTGGGAGCGTCATGATTACAAATACAACGGACCCCATATCATGATCAACACGACGGCCGTTCTAGACAAATCAGAGTGGATCTTTCTCTTTCGGCAATACCCGACTCTCTGCCGAACCCGGCCCGTTCCTCTCATATCAACACAACTTCTCCAACACGTCTCTCGACACAATACTACACAAACGCTTGGATCCCCGTGATTGCTCTCCCGAGAATGAGACCTGTCTTATTAGTACGAACGTTCCAATCCCTCAAATGGAGAAGACTCGGTGTGAATATTGCTCTGGCCTCCCATATGTTTGAGTTACAAACAGATCCTTACGGGATTCCTTCAAACTTACGAGGGACGAGGGACTAGGGCCCCTGCCTAGGGCCAAGGGCACCAATACAGGTCAGACAGGACAGAACACCAAGTCTCTCATCTCTCACACACATTCCCTAGACAGAATTCTCTGAAGAAGTTCCCTGCCTCCACGGAAGTTGCCCCTGGAGCGTCAGCGGAGCATCACCTGTATTCTTCCTGAAATCCCACTGAAGGAAGATATGAGGAGGTGAGTTGAGACTTTCATCGCTTGATGTCTGTCCGGACACTGTCCAGCATGCGGGACTTGGATCCCAGTGTGACTACTACTTCTTGCATGGCTTGGTCTCCTTGTCTAACTCGACTTCACTTGAAGATTGCTTTATACTGCTCTCTTATTCCTCCTTTCTCTCATATCTGCGAGTGGCCATACCCAAATTTCTTCTACCTGCCATGTACGGCCACTCATCTTCTCCTTCATCCTTCATTTTCCAACTTGCAACGTTCAACTTTCAACTGTCAACTGTCACCTTTCACACCCCCATCGCGTATCATCACGTCTGTCGGTCACTATGGCTGATAACGATGATTTGAATTCCTCAGACATCGAAGTACCAGATCCTCCACAGAACCCGCGCTTCAAGGGTCGAGGAGAATGAAGCATCCGCGAGATCATTGAACACGCTCACGAGGACCGCGTGGCGGACAATGTATCAGGGAAGCCTGCATCTAATTTGACATTGTTGACAGATGGCTACTACCACGTTGTGTGCTATCTACGATTCAGGTACTTCGACTTTCGATTGGATGTCCACGATGCAGCCCGAACAGCTACCACGTTAGATTAGCTTGTAAAAGAAGGATGACTTCAAAAAGGCCGCTGACATAAACGTGCTTGGATTGGATATAACTTCACACTAAGATTGGAATCGTTGTGAGATGCTGCCCTTAACTCTACTTCCTCTCTACTTCACTAAAGCCTGCCTCTTTTTCATAACTTCTACGCGAACGCCCTTAATTATGGCTTCTTCAATTTTGACATTATACTCTCACGGGTCCTTTCCATGAGGTTGATGGCGGCTGCCAGCAATCCGTGCGGCGATGTTACTCAAATTGTTGGCGGATTTGAAAAGTGCTTTGTGAGCTATGGGGATGTCACCTTGCTGGAACGGGATCCTGACCAGAATGAGTCTCTCATGCTGTGTGCACTGTCCATCGAGCAAGTATATTCCAAGCTGGTCGTGGGGGTCGTGATCCGTTTTGCCAAAGGCGGCAAGTGAGTCCCGCGTCCGACATTCTGGACACTGTCCTGCTACCATCATGGGGATACAGAAGGAGCAGATTTCGAGTTTTAATTAGCACCGCTTAACGATGCGGAGGACAACCTGCCGTGTCCAATTGCAAACTTGCTGATCATAGCACTTAGACCGGTCAAACTTATGGCACCACTATCGAGCATGTCTTAGAGAGTACTTTGGCTTGGCTACACAAGACTGTACAATGGCGAAACCCCAAGTTGCCCCTCATACCTGCTATATCAAAGAGTCGCCAAGAGCTTGAGCTTGGCACTCCAGCCCTCACTCAGCAGCTCTTGAAAACCATTAGGCGGGCAGGGCTGTTGGCTGGTGTTACTGTTGGCCAAGACCCATGGCTTTTCATCGAGGCCACGCTCAGGAGGTCGCACACCTGGGTAAGGCCACTGGTGGGGCTGCTTCTTAGGTGTGGCTCAAGCTGTTGGCCATAATTACAAGTCCATGACACTTGGTTTCACGGCAGAATACGCTGGCGGAATAGACCGTCACCTCTGTAACGATAGAGCTCAATTGTTATATACATCGACGTTCGCACCCAAAGTCGTAGCTGAATCATACGGTCCAGCACAGTTACCTTCCAAGGAGCTTGACGCCTACGTCAAAGAAAACTCGTACGAAGTCAAGGTCAAGGCAGATCGAGACAGGTACGCGCGAGAGCTACGCTTGAAACGTCGAAAGGAATGGATGGAGCAGCAGAGTAAGAACGTCGGTAAGTCCACACCTTCAAAATTACCTGTTAACTTATCCTTGCCAATTGACTTTGACGATTAGCACCACTCAAAAACAAATTTAGGCGCGAAGGAAAGCCAGCAGAGCCGCTGGTTACAATAATTCTGCGTTAAGGTACGCAAAGCGAGTTGAATGTTAACAAAGCGAGATCAACCTCGGAATCTTTGAGACCAGCGTCTCGCACAACTTCGGATAGTCAGTATTCATATATTCCTATCGATCAACGATTAGGCAATGATGGCAATGTTGGTGATGATGGTGGGAATGATGACGATGAAGTCACCGATCAGGACGCTGTCCAAGTCCTGTTGCTTATACTAGGCGTCCTGGCCAACGATGAATCCAATGCCGGTAACGATGAGTCGAATGCTGTCTTAACTCCTGGGAAGAATCTTTTCGCCGCAAGTCGTCTTGAGGAGAAAACTGTCACATGTTGTGGCACACCTTTTGTTGGCGCCCGGGCTTTGAAGCAGCACAGGAAGAAGCATGGCTGGACACTTATTCCCTGCCCTCATGGATGCAGAAATGGCAAGCTATATGAAGCAAGGGACAATTACGATCGTCATATGTTGTTTGTACATAGAGACGGTACATGGGTTGATTGCCAATGTCCACTCTTCGATGCGAATAGCGAGACTCCTGGGTGCGAGGAGAAGGCCTTGTTCGATGCTCCCGGCAAGTTATCCTACCATCTTAAGCGGCGCCGCAACCTCAAGCCTGAGGCCGTACAGCATTATGTCAACACTAGAAAGAGACCAGTGAAGTCGTCAGAGTTTATCACCTTCAAGGATGTGGAGGAGGATATGGAATTACAGACTACTGGAAATGTTCCTGCAAAGAGGCGCTACAAGTCCAGTAAGGTGGCAAGTTTGAATGAACAAGAAGGTGAAGGACTTTGAATGGCCGGACAGTGTCCGTGGTATGCATGAGCCAAACCAATTACCTTTCCTAGCACACTTTACTCATGCATTTCTCCAGTACACGATTGTATTCGCGATTGAAAAAGTAATTTTAGCAATACAATCACAGCTAGTAAAACGCCTGAATCCCAGTGATTGCACGACCCAAGATCAATGCGTGAATATCTGATTGCCCTTCGTAGATTGTCGTAACGACCAAATTCGCCACATGTCTCCCAATGCCATACTCATCACTGACAGCATTCCCGCCAAAGATCTCCTGGAGAATACGAGCATTTGCCAACGCACGATCACAGTTTTGTCTCTTGATCATACTGATCATCTCAGGTGCTGCTTCTCCCTTATCCTTCAATCGTCCCACTTGAACGGCAGCCAGCGTTCCAAAAGCTGCATCAGTTGTTGCATCGGCCAGTTTCTTCTGGACCAGCTGATATTTTGCAATAGGATTTCCTTTGAACTGCTTCCTCTCGAGAGCATACGTTCTCGCTCGGTCGATACAATCCTCCAAAGCACCTATCGTACCCCAGGCAATGCCATATCTGGCACTATTCAAGCAAGTGAATGGACCTTTCAATCCTTCCACATCTGGGAACATATTGGCCTCGGGTACAGGACACTCATCGAGTTGAATCATGCCTGTAAGGGAAGCTCTCAGTCCATTCTTGTCCTTGATAGCAGGCGTCTCCAGCGTTCCAGGTGGACATTGCGACCTCTCAATCAGAAACCCCCGAATCTTCCCCGTCTCCTGATATTTCGCCCAAACCAACAACACATCCGCAATCGGGGAGTTTGTGATCCAAGTCTTCGCCCCAGAGATTGAGAGGTACCCTTTCTTCGTCGGATGTGGTTTTGCGACTGTCTCCATAGATCCAGGATCACTCCCATGATTTGGCTCAGTAAGTCCAAAAGCACCCAGCATCTTTCCAGTAGCCATTTGTGGCAGAAACTTCTCCTTCATCTCTTGTGTGCCGAATTCATCAATTCCTCCCATCACCAGCGAAGACTGGACGGACATTCCAGATCTGTAACCACTATCTACCCTTTCCACAGCCTTTGTGATAAGTCCGGATGCGACATTCGATACGCCAGCACATCCATACCCTTGGATCGTTGCACCGAGAAGACCTAGTTCGCCCATCTCTTCGAGGATCTTCTTGTCATAGTGTTCGTCTCGGTAGGCCTCTACAAAAATGGGTCAATACCTGCAACATGATTTCAAATTGGCAGACTTACGTAGGACTCTTGGAAGCATACGCTCTTGACAATACGCCTCCGCGGTCTCTGCTATAGCCAATTCCTCTTCTGTAAACAGACTTTGGGCATTCAATGGATCCTGCCAGTTGAAGGGTTGCGGGGTCGGGTGAGCTGCATAACTGCGACTTGCGCTGGCCACTGGGCGGGCGGATTGTTTTGCAGCGACTCGGAGAATTGGTCTGAACATTTTGAAAATTAATAGAATTGAGGAAAGGAGAGATGGAAAGACAGAAAATAAAGAGAAGAAGAGAGTTGTGGTGGTAACCACACCGTCGATCCCGGTTAACCAGAAGCTCCCGTCTTTGTGGACGTGGGCCGTGGGCCGTGGACTTGAGGGGATGTTCCGAGGCATGAAATGCGATAGCCGGAGTAGGGCCCCCGTGACTTGGTGATGTCAACACTTCACTGATCACTCTGCCGGATCAAATTGAATCAAAGAAAAAAGATCAAGAAACTGTTGGCAACCATGTGAAAGCACAAAATATAATGGCACAGATTTAATTGTAATCTTTCAGTACCAAAATTCTGTGTAGACGATGATAGGTCTTGGCAACACCCACTAAACGCGAGATCGCGCCTCTCGCGACCTCCTCGCGTCATCTACTTCTCCCACGCTTAAACTTTACCCTCTGCAACCACCACACTCTTTTCTACAACCAACCCCAGAACAAATCAAACCTTACGACAACGAAACAAAAGATACCGCAGTCATGGGTATCAAAAACCTCTTCCAGATCATTCGGGAGGAGTGCCCAGAAGCATTCAAAGAAGGAGATATCAAGAATCAATTTGGTCGCAAAGTAGCCATCGTATGTACATTCTCTACCCATTCCAATCCAGAACACCAGCTAACGAATCTAACAGGATGCGTATGTACCCCAAATCTATTACAATATGCCTCCCTAACATTCTTCAGCTCCATGTCAATCTACTCCTTCCTCATCGCCGTCCGCTCAGGCGGTGAAATGCTCACAAACGAAGACGGCGAAACTACCTCCCACTTGATGGGCATGTTCTACCGCACCCTTCGCATCGTCGACAACGGCATCAAACCCGTCTACGTCTTCGACGGCGCACCACCCAAACTCAAATCCGGCGAGCTCGCCAAACGTTTCCAACGCAAAGCCGAAGCTACAGAAGGACTCGAAGAAGCCAAAGAAACCGGCACGGCAGAAGATGTAGAGAAGTTCTCGAGGAGAACAGTTAGGGTCACGAGAGAACATAATGCAGAGTGCCAGAGATTACTGAAGTTGATGGGTATTCCGTACATTATCGCTCCGACCGAAGCGGAAGCGCAATGTGCGGTTTTGGCGAGAGCAGGGAAGGTTTATGCGGCTGCTAGTGAGGATATGGATACGTTGTGTTTTGACTCGCCGGTTTTGTTGAGACACCTTACGTTCAGTGAGCAGAGAAAGGAGCCGATTCAGGAGATTTTCGTTGATAAGGTTATGTCTGGTCTGGGTATGGATAGGAAGCAGGTATGCCTCCCCTCCCCTCTCCTCACACGAGATAAAAGATTCAAAAATCACGTCAAATCTAACAAAAAAACAGTTCGTAGACCTCTGCATTCTCCTCGGCTGCGACTACCTCGACCCCATCCCCAAAATCGGTCCCAACACAGCCCTTAAACTCATCAAAGAATACGGCACAATCGAAGCCTTCATCGCAGCCACCGAATCCGGCAAAGCCAAATTCGCCATCCCCGAAGACTGGCCCTACGAAGCCGCCCGTGATCTCTTCTTCAACCCGGACGTCCGCCCCGCCGACCACGCCGACTGCGAGTTCAAATGGGAAGCCCCCGACGTCGATGGCCTGATTCAATTTCTCGTCACCGAAAAGGGATTCTCAGAGGATAGAGTGCGGGCCGGTGCCGCGAGATTGACGAAAAATTTGAAGAGTAGTCAGCAAGCGAGACTGGAGGGGTTCTTTAAGCCGATTCCTAAGACTGAAGAGGAATTGAAGAGTTTGAAGAGAAAGAATGAGGAGAAAAATGAGGCGAAGAAGAAGAAGGTGAAGGAAGAGAAGAAGGAGAAAGCTAAGAGTAAGGCGAAGCCTAGGGGAGCTGCTTGAGTCTTGCTTTCTCCACCTTGTTACTTCGTGTATTTTTGCTTTGAGGTGTCTGTTTCTTTGCATATCCTTGGGATCTGAGAGAGGTGGCTTTCACATTCATCCTCCCTTTTCTCTGGGACGATGAATATTGTACAATCGTCTTTTATTTTACGGCCGACGCAATCAATCAGGACGGTATGGTGTGTTTTGCTGTGCTGTCGTGGAATGGGGGGAGTTGTGGTCGGAGTTTATGGCGCACATGAGGGAAGAAAAGGGCATAGAGTATAATTAGGGAGGCATGATATCAAAGGAGGTAGCTATGTTGGCTGAGAATAAATAGAACTATATTTTTAACGGAAGAAAAAATGAAAACGAAATTAAACATATCCCCCTTCTTTATGTCTTTCCTTGTGTCTTTTCCTCGCGTTTTTTTCTTGTGTGGTTTCCTTGTGTTTGATATCCTATGATGTATTATGCTATATCTAAATTCTAGATGTTCTCCTCTTCCGGTTATATGAGGGGTTCACTATGTCTTTTCCTTGTACCTATTCCCTGATGTCTCGTACTGTACTCTACCTCAAACAAGAAGTCTGTAAAGTATTTCATAAGATGTTGTATCAAGCCTTGTAATTTTCCCCTTTGCGTCATCTATTGAAGGTGTTTCATTGTGTTTTCTTCCCATCAAGTCATGGGGTTTGGTTGTCTTATCTCACCTATGCCTGTTATAGAATCGCACTGCATTACATTCATTATTGTAGTCCCTTTCCTTTCAATCGATCGCTGCATTTTCTTTTTACTGTTGCTATTACCATCCTTTGATATTATCCAATTGATATATGTGCTCTTGACGCGTGCGTGCTCGATATTTATCTTTCTGGACCTCAGTCACTCACTTTATCCATCGAGTTTGGGATCTTTTGTTTTCGTCCGTTCTAGTGTGTTTGCTTGGATTTGTACATCCCAGCTTTCATTCTTTCTCCTTTATATATCCCTACATACCTCGCTTGCCTAGTACAAGGGAGCAAAAGAATGAAGAAAAGAGGTGTTTGACATTTGCTGGTTTTTGGTTTTTTGATCTGATGCCATGGCTACGTTTTTTCGTCTAGTCGTGCCCATTGTCGTACTTGATGCTAAAGAGTCGAGTGATCTTTCAGAATGAGAAAATTATTCATCGTGTTATTAACCTAAGCAAAAGAGGCTGTTGCAGGTGTGAGGTGTGTGTCATCGTCAAGGTCATCATGATCCGAGCGATGGTACGGTATAGTACAAATATACACACACCACCCTGGTGATCAAATTAATGGTGCTAAGTATTGAAAGGAATGGAAAGAATTTAATTTTTTTGATCACCTACCTATACTAACTTGTTTGGTACGTTTTAATTCTGTTCTGCTTCATCTAGAATCTCTTACGACTACAAGTCTTCTCCGATTCTGAGGAAACGAGGGCGATACTTTCGCACTTTAAAAGCACGTTTTGATCACAATCATGCGTCACAACAAATCTGAAATTAAAGACGAGAATCTTCCATTTCTAAAAGCTAAAGCCGCAATTATTTTCATATCCATGTCCATAATTTACCACAACCTTTTGCAAATGTTATCCACCATGCAAGTATGTTACACGTTTATGCGAGAGACCCCATCTACAAATTTTGCGCATCCATGCCATGTAACGAAGGGGAAAAAAAGACCCAAACTAATGTACAAATATCTCCTTTTTGGTCTTTTCTTTTTTCGTAAATCATTGATGCAAATCATGGAAAATCATGAAAAATCATCAATCATGAATCGCAATTCGTCAGTTCATAGCATGTCATCGTGTTTCTCATAACCATCCATTCATCCATTCGTCTTTATTGTAATCCCAGAAATTCCAGAATGTTCTATCTTCAATGTCCCAAAGTATGGTTGTGTTGAAGGAGAAATTGGAGTGCTGAAAGACATAAGAGAGACATTCACTTTTTGCCATATGGTTGACGGTGACCAGGAAGCTTGAGGTCGTTGTGGCAGCGGACGTCTGGGCCTCCGTAGGTGCGGTACTTCTTGTAGAACGCCTCGAACTAGAGAGATAGAAAAGGTGGATGGTTAGCTGGTGTTTCTTGGTCTCCTGCATTGGAGCGAGTGGAGTAGCTCGTCTCTGGGCAAAGACTAGGAAAGGAGCTGGGTATGTTAGTAACTTACTTCGTTGAGAGCATCCTCCTCGACAGCACGGTCAGGGAGATCGAGTACATAGCCTTCAGTGCTGACATTGAATCTGCGGCAGATACGAGCAACATCACGAGTAAAAGCAGCATCGCGCTTCTTGTTGTCTTCAATGTCACGACGGGCATATTTGATAATCTCGGTCAAGTTGAGTTGCCTGTGAAGAAATAGAAATTAGCCTTGCGCAATCATGGTAGACAACATGGCCTTGTGCATTAATTTTTGGCAGATCTATGGGATGTATGGAAGCGATCTGTTGATGATGAAGCTACTCACTCTGGCTCATCGGCAAGATACTTATCATGAAGTGCGACAATCTCCATGCCAGCGAGTCTTCTGCGCTCTTCACGCTCCGCAGCGATTTCTGCCCGTAGGCGCTCTTCTTCCTTGCGTTCACGCTCTGCCTCACGTCGATCTTGCTCGTCAAGCATCTCTTCCTGCTTCTTCTCGCCGGCTTCAAAGACCATGCCCCAAAAGGATCTAGACTTGTTCAAGCCCTTGGGTTCCTTGGCAGCAAGCTATTCATTTTGTTGAGTTAGCATAAACTCCCTAAGCTGTTTGAGGACTGATAGGTAGTCTCGAGAGGAAGCTGGCATCGACTGCTAGGAATTTGGTGTTGAGTAGGTACTTACCACCGGGCCAAGAGCCCCATCAACATTGGCATTAGCCTCGGAAGCCCTGAATTTGCCTGCCAGGTTGACCATGGTTTTAGCCTTCTTGAGGAATGGCATCTTGCCGGATGTTTTCCTATCGACGATCTCAGGTCGTTGGCTTTGGTCAGAAAGTTGTTGGTGGTTTCCCTGGGACGTTGACGAGGCGAGTTGGGCTCTGTTGCTGTAAGCAGCGTTAGTGTCGTTTTTCATGGTCCGAAAGCCAGGCGAGCTTCAACAGTTGACCTTTCTCTTCGGCAAAGGCAAGCCGGTCAAGGTAAGATGTGGTAAGCCAGACCAAAGAACATCAACTCAACAACTTACACTTTCATCAAGTCCAACTCGTTCCCACCATACTCGCGAGGAGCAGGACGTCCTGGTTGGTATACACCCTCAACAGATTCCATATGGTATCTAGTCATTCCCAAGTTTCTTCCTCCTCTCCATCGTTCCGAGTCATCAACAGGTCGGTCGAGTTGCTCAATTGCAGCAAACAAACTCTCATCAGATGGGCTCTTCTTCAGCAATCGACCTTGATGATCAGACACATAGCCATACGGTGGAACTCTTCTTTCCCCATCAGATCGCTCTCCTGCCATCGCTGCCTTCTCATCACTGGTAAATCGACCTCTTAAACTCTGCCTGGAATACTTGGCCACTGGTCGAAGTCTTCGAACTCGACTTCTTCCTCGGCTTGGCTCTCCCAGTTCAATGTCCTCGTCGTCTGCATCGTCTTCGCTGTCCTGGCTCTGTCCACCTGGTGACAGGTCTTCCCGCTCTGCAGGAGATCGTACACTCTCGAAATAAGCTCGGCACACTGTACGAGTACTTTCGTTGTTCCTTGCAGATTCATCAATAGAGTCGTCGGTCAACGATCTGTAGCTCGGAATAGGGCTGGTATCATTCTCCCTTCCTCTACTTGGCGCCATGAGTACAGACTGTCTTTTCGGTAAGTCTTTTCTTCCATTTCTTACATCCAGAGCAACAGATTTCTTGAGCGTGAACTGGAAAGTTGACTTGTCAATCTTAACAGTGCCCAGACTAATCTCTTCCTCTTCCTCGATATCTTCCGAATTCAACGCCGGGAATGTCGCGATAGATAACTGCGAAGGATCCATACCTCTCCTGCCTCCACCAATCGTCGTTCTCTCCACATGAACTACGTTCTTCAAAGAGTTGACCTTAAAAGCTTGTTCAGGGACCCTGCTACCATGAGCGGCTTCAGCCGAATGATGTGGCTTGGGTGTTTGTTTTGAATGATCCCAACCCCTGACTGCAGCAAAAGTTCGCCCGCTTGAATCGTCCGTGTACAGCTCTTCGACCTCCACAAAGTGCCTAGGTCGGTCGGGATGATCGGGACTGAAGCGACGGATGGTACCATATCTATTTTGCCAACGAGAACTTCCGGCACCGCTCATCATCGGCGTGAGTGCTTGGCTTATATTTCTCGCTCTCTCGGTCATACTTGCAGGTCCTTGTCGGAAAATACTGAGTCGGTTCTCTTGATTGGGATTGCTGCTTCTACTATGTGATGGGGACCTTGATTGCTGAACAGCATTCACGAAAGGATCATCACTAGCGTTCGAGATGTTCCATTCACCTTCCTGATCACGAACGACAGCTGCATTGTTGCCGTCATTCGTTTTCGAAGTATTTCTGGGCATGGATCTGATCTCAACCCCAGGGCTCTTGTTTGGGGCATTGGTTTCTGCAAGCGGCAGGTTATGCTTCGTAACAGGGCTAACCATCATCACCGGAGGAAGATGAACATGATTCGCAGGCGATAGTTCCTCCGGTGAACTTGTGTTTGGCATTTCGCTGGACTTCCAAACTCTCGCTCGTTGCAGATGATGAGGAACCTCAAGGTCAGATCTTGTGTTCTGGAGTCGAGGAATCCTCCCAAAATTAAATTCAACACTCTGTATGCTCTGCTGAGGTCTTTCTTCGCTCGCAGGCGTGGGTTGGATGCTGGGGATGGTGGGTGTTTCCATGAGTTCAGCTAAGCCTTTCTGACACTGTTCTAACCCATCAAAGCAAGCCTCCTCGGATTCTGCAACGGATTCTGGATGCTGATTATACATCACTGGAAATTCTTTGACGCCAACGACAAGATGCTCGATGTTCTGAAACACCACCGCTTCTGCCATCTTCATCAAAGAGTCATCATCAGTCGGACCAGCCTGCCTCCCCGACTTTGAAGAGGGGTTGGATACTTTCTCATTCACATTGACGAGCTTCTTGATCGAGTTCTGAACTTTTCCGAAATGATCAGTCGGGGTGTACACTCTGGTCGTACCCTCCCCTTGCAAAGATGGGATTCGGCTACCATCTCCTGGCAAGGGTGTAAACATTCGACTGGTATTGATCGATTGGGGATTCTGCTTCCCCGATGCTCTTACATAGTTCTGTAGGACTCCAGAATTGGACTGATTCTTTCCTACGGCGAGGTTCCACCTCTCAAGAACTTTTGGGGTGTTCTTCTGGATGTTTCTGGCCGAAAAACTTGTCTTCTGTGCTGGCACTTGTGTTTTGTTGCCAAGAAGTCGAGGGCTTTCTTTTTCTGCACCTTTAGTCGAAGAGATATTCATCTGTGCACCTAGGTTTGGTTGAACTCTTCCAGCCAATGGCATCTGTGCTTTCGCAGAAATTCTTTGCTCAACAGCTCTACTACGTCCGCCCGTTCTCGTTTTGGGATCAGGAACATTAGATTGGCCTGGATCGGCTGAAGAGCTCTGTTGAACTATATAGGTGCTGTCTATGGGTCCCAAGAGACTCGTTTTAACCTTAGCAATACGTTCTCTTGGCACCTCGTTCAGTTACGTATTGCTAAGGTTAAAACGAGTCTCTTGGAACCATAGACAGCACCTGATATTCGAGCGTCTAAATCCCGCGTCTTCGTAGTCGAGACTGGCATAACCTTCGTCGGCACCTTTCAATTTACCGAAGAAATCTTCAACCAGCTGCGCGAGAGGAATGTCGTATTTCAGAATGACTTGCGAGGCAGTGAAAAATTCCAGTTCCTTTTGCTCGCCCGGTTGAGCTCACACAGTTCGATGACTTTGCCTAGATATTGACTGGGTAGAGTTATGGTGGCTGACACATGGTAGGGTTCTTGTAGCTCGCTTCTACTTTGCGCATATAGGTGCTGTCTATCGGTCCCCAAGAGACTCGTTTTAACCTTAGCAATAAAAAAAAAAAAAAAAAAAAAAAAAAAAGTTTGCTTGCCGCTACCTCGTTCAGCTTACGTGGTCTTGCTAAGGTTAAAACGAGTCTCTTTGGGACCCATAGACAGCACCTGTTTCTCAACGTAATGCTACTTTCGCGGAACAGGTTAAGCTCATTTAACTTCTCCATGAGATCCTGGTGAGCAACATTGCTTCGGCCGCTATCTGCGTATGAACTACGCTCTTGTTCCAGTTTGAGTCGACTTTCATCAAGTTGCGGATGGCATACTCAAGTTGCTGTTGGAGACGCTTAGCCTCCTGCACCTTGAGCTCATACTGAACTTCCACAATCTCCTTCTCTCGTCGGAGGAAAGTATTGAGTTCGCGTAGACCAGGTGCTGTCTATCAGTACAAGAGACTCGTTTTAACCTTCACGATGCCCCCCCCCCTACACTTGCTTGGTTGGTTCGTATTGCTAAGGTTAACCTGGTAACTGGGACACAAGACTCCAGCACCTATCAGCACGTTCAGTATCCTTCAGACGATGAATCAATCGTTGCAGGTCCAGGCAGGACCAGTGGCATTTAGTCCAGGGGCGGAGGAGGTAGGTTTCGCCAGGAAGATCAGCCCCTTCGCTTCGTCGTACCACCTTGGGCGGCACTTGAATCCAAGGCTGCTAGCACTGCACTCCTTCTTCTCAGGTCACTATGGGCTCCCATGGCCAATCCTTCTGGGGCAAATTACACACACACTTTCTGGGAGACGCTGGATCCGGATGGCTCTCCAGGCCTTGGTCTGCAGACCTCGCTCTGTCATGGCTGGGCCGCCGGACCTACGGCTGAGCTCACCACAAACATGTCCTTGGTGCCAAAGCAACAAAACCTGGGTTCGATGAGTGGGAAGTACAGCCGCTGACCCTGGACTTGGACTGGGCAAGAGGCAGAACTCCTCCCAGGTACGGTCCTATCAAGATTGAATGGCGTTTTGCTGGCCCGAACCACGATCTTTTCCAGATGGAGGTCACGAGCCCGCCGCAAGGAGCGACTACCCGGGTTAGTCCGTCTACCCGAGACTCTTCGAGTGGCACTCAATGAGAGCGTCGTCACAGTCGATGGGCCTGCCAACGGTTCGAGCTACCCTGTTGATCCAGGCGAGGTACTTGTGCTGAGGCAAGAGAAGCTGCCTTCTTAAAAACCGGCTTAGGGCCCACGGCAAACAGAAGGACTAGAGGTACGGATGCGGATTGTAAGGTGACAGAAAGGGGCATTTAATGATATCTTTGCTGATGCGGGACATGTTATGGCCCAGCATCCCAAGTTTGGCTCAACATATCCAGCGACCTAGTGATAGCACAGTATCCACGTGTGTTTTGAACATGGGTGGAACAACTGATGGTTTGATGGTTTCTTCGCCACATTTTTACGTACCATAGCCCAAATCAAACTATTCTCAAAATGAATCGACAATGAATCGACTAATATTTGAGTTCACATAATTGCCGAGATAATTCACAAGGATATCACATTGAATCGAGCTAACGAAAGCAGCATGTTTGTGGGGATCGACCATTTGACCACAATGCTGTACTACCAGGGGATGAGGCAGAGCATGAGTTTCTGCATAACTAGTAGTCAAGAAATGCTAAAAGGGAAGCAATGACACTGAGTGCCTCAGGCACAAACAAAGCCTTTCTCGGCGACACTTCCCCGTTAGGTTCGTACAAGAGGGCAAGCACACCGAGCCAGAATAGATAGCCTTGACTCATCATAGGTACTGCCCGATGGATGATATTCCCACGGAAGGGCCAAATACTTCAGATTCTCAATGACTCAACGTGTGTAGTTGAAGAGGATCGGGCTCGAAGAGCTTGCAAGGTACACTAAGATACCGAGACCCAAGGTTTAATCAGAAGGACAAATTGTGTTTCTCATGAGCTCCACAAAGCGAAGTTTATGCAAGGGAGTACTGAGAATGAAACAGGGAGGCCGATCGACTCGAGGGCCTTCTCCTAGCGGTGGGAGTCAGGGCCGGTCTGCTCAGTGCAAAAGACTCTTCAAGGTGCTCAAACTAGAAACAAGGGCCGTTTGGCGTCAGCAGTTGATTTTATGGACTCATTTCGATGCAATCTTACGGCGGCGTGCTGTTGATGCGCAAGCCGAGCGCCTTTGCAGGAATGCCCAGACTTCGAGATCGCACCAGGGGCTTTGAGCCCACACTCCGAAACCGCGCTACTTATTAGTTGGAGACCTCACGCCGTCATCATTGTCCAGAGCCATTCAAATCAAAAGGAAATCGGCGCTGGCAAAATTCAACATTGTATATTAGGGTGCGGGTAGGCCTTAATGACGGTGCCAGCTCTGTCGAGTCGTCGTCTGTCTGCGTGCATATGAAAAGACATAGGCCTCATCGGCTTTCCAGCGTCTGATGACGCCGTAGTTGGCGTGAAAAAGTAAAGTTACAGAAAGGCGCAATCTGTTAAGGTCTACTTCCATTGAGACTCTGTGTTCTTTGAACAGAAAGCAGAACAGACAAAGGTGAAAACGACGAGGTTTTTTACTCGTCACCAGTCCAGCACCAGTAACGTGGCAACAATGGTCATGATATAGTGATCAGCAGATCAAAAGCAGGTACATACGACCATACCCAGTGGAAAATACGGGATCCCGTCCGCTCTCCCATAGTCAAGCCGCTGAGGGGCTGATTAGTAGTTGGGTCGGTGACGACCAGCGAATACCGGCTGTTGTATGTTTTTGCCCTTTTCTTTTTGTCTTTTTGGGGAGCCTTGGTCCAGCGCAGCCCCGTAATTCGCATGTTTCTGATTCACCAGGGATGGCTGTGCTGTGATGGCTCAGCATAATCGGCTTGTAAAATAACATCTCGACTCTGGCCTGTCTCCTAGGCGCTGAGCCAACGGCTGTCGACCAACGCCTCAATCGATGAACATGAAGAGGACTACGCAAACACCAAGCAGGGCTCGCTCTTCTGCACTGCGTTCATTCCGATCGACTGCGGTCGCACTAGTACCTCACGGCGGTATCCCTCTTCTGAAGACCATGAGAGCGGCACAGCGTTGATCAGCGGTGGGAATCGGCGCTTAGCACAGAGGTACGCAGCTGGCCAGAGGACCCATTACAGTGTATTTGAAACAAGTCCCGAGAGGCATTGCGAATCGCATGCAAACGTCCATGATGCTGGTGTGTGGGTTTAATCCTATTGAAATCCTTTGGCAATGTCAGACATCATCGTAGGAATACGGTGTGTGGGGTTGACCCTGCCGGATGGGCGTGGGGCTACCCGGGCCCCGAGATCTAATCGTCGACCATGCAAGCTTTTCGGTCCCGAAGCCCCGACTCCCTGAACCTGACCAGTACCGACAGGCAAATGCCGGCTTGGTTTCGACGCATGCATGAATGCCTACGACGATACTGACTTTGCGTAGGATGCGTCATCTGTCCTGATCGAGCCTGTTCAAGCTGCTTCTGCGCCCGATGATTCGCGCGCTGCGGAGACCCGACCTCATCAGAACCCCCAACGGTCAGAGAAGCTGGTTGTGGGCTGAGATCGGCATTTCGCCCCCCGTGTTGTTTGTTCCTTGCAGATTAGACACGAGAGCGGACGGTCTGTAACAAAACATCTCCAATCGTCGATTCGAAAAGGTTCTGGGGGATTCAGTGACGACACCAGAGTTTGGAAAGCAATCAAATCGAAAAAGCTCTCTGCTGTAACATCTCTCACTCAACCCGTGGAAAACGCTCTCAAGTTTGTCCTCAGAGATAGGCTAGAGTTGCTCCGAGAAGAGATTGGATAACCTGAATTCGGGCCTACCTGGTGCCTGAGAACCTTACCGCTCTAGGCAATGCCGGTCTGCACCCCACAATCCCGAAGATGTCCTGGCTATGACATCTCGAAACAGCTGCAGGAACTGGTGCGGCTCCGTAGTCATTTAGCAGAAACTTTGCTTCACGACACCATTATTCACTCGGCGATTAACACGAGATGCTCGCACAGATCGATGGAAGCCTCATCATCGACTTCAAGTGTCTGCGAATTCTTGCTAGATTCGGCCAGCCGCCCGTAGCAGCATTAGGCTCCCATGGGAGCCGGTCCATAAACACTATAGATCTTCACTTGTGGTGACCAGAATGATCCACACTCGGCATCAAACAACAAGCCATCGGTGCCGGTTCAGCAATCCACTTCAGAGATCCTTCAGCATTCCCTCCATCCACCTCCCACTCCCGAATCTCAGATCAGGACAATAACGGGAGAATATTATTCGATAAACTAACTAGTGCAAGACCCAAGAGAAAAGTCAGATAAAAGAGGCTTCTCATCTCTGCCAAAACTACGTTCCACAATCATCTCACAATCATCTCTCAACACAGATACCATTACCAAGAACCCAAGAAACAAGAAGCTTTCCCATCCTTCAATTTCTTCAACAAAAGCAACAATGCAGTTCACTCTCACTTCCGGTCTCGCCTTGGCCACTGTCGCCGTGGCCGCTCCGAGCAACAGCTTGACTGCTCGTGACGACGTACGTTCCTTCCATGAATCTCCCCAAGCCTAAGATCTCCTACACGCGGAAGAAGCCCTTACTGAAATTTGCAATCCTGCAGGGCGAGATCACCTGTGGACCCGGTACCGTGGTCACGACAGACCAGGAACGCGAGGCCTTCGTTGGAGGGTCAGAGCTCTCTTTAGGGGGCTCGGTGCCGTCTGTGGCGCTGAGGTGGGAGAAATCCGCCCGCGTGTCTTGCTCCAACCACGCTGCCATTTGGCTGTGCAACAACACGGGCGAAGAGCTCAGGGACATGGAATGTGGTGTCTTCGCCGACTACGTCGACCACATCTTCGACCAGTGCCAGCAAGATGGTCTTTACGCTGTTGACTTCGCGGTCGGCCGCCAAGACAACACCGAGGGCTGGAACGCGCAAGCTGGTCTCAACGCTTGCTAGATGGGCTATACCATTGGGTTGTATCATTAGCTATGCACAGTCGAAATTCGTAAAGTGCTCTACATACTTCTATGATGTACGAAATAGGGAAGATAGAATTCATTTTGTCCAAAATCCGGATCAAATTATCTGTGAGGATGATCACAAAGGGTACTTTTTATTCCAGGATATGTGCAGACAGGGCTTCTTCGCCTCACCAGCCCCACACGTCGTTGTGCTGCTGCTGCGCCAGGAGTTGCGGGCTCGTTGCCGCCTCGGCTTAATCGACCGCAGAAGTCTTGATCACAGGGTGACCGAGAAATTCTTTACATATACATACTCATGCGCTCCTAAACAGTTGCTAAAGATCGTGCGTCCAACCAGACTCCAGATTCTTCGATATTCCGGGCCTTCATCTACAGTCGCGATGCAGCACGATTCCACACATAATCTAGCCAAGGCGCCACCAGAAGTCTAGGAACCAATTGAACGACTATGCAAGGTAAAAAAAGATAGGGATGGACGTGGATGAAGAGGGCGAGTTTGCCCTCGCCAGCTCCTGGAGGATAGGGCGTTTGTTAAACCCGGGAGCTCCAGGTTGAGTGGCTTCCAATGAATATTACTACTAAGTTAGGGGCCGAGAAGAATGACCTTGGTAACGAGAATGAACTTGATTAAATTCGTACGAGATCTACACGAAAGCCATCTTGCCAGTAGACCTTCCGTTCTTCCCTGCCGCTACGACCACCATCATAGACTTCTCCGGATCCGGAATGCCCTTCTCCTCGGGACGACCGCTCCATGCGCTCCCAACCTCGTATTCCACCTCCCAGTGGCCATTCTGAAGCTTCACACTGCTTACCTCGTCACCGTCTCGTAACATATACCCTGTAAAGCGGATAGCTCATCTTGCTGCACCCTGCCCGAAGCCTTCCTACCATCCACACTATCCACGAACAGCTCTGGCGGTGCTGAACTGATGTCTCTACTTCCCGCAGCAAGCGGAAACGAGTCTGTCAAAGTGCTGGGGTCCGTGAGGGTGCCTGTCGCAGCTGACTTGCTTTCTCAAAGGCGTAGGCATAGCGGAACAGGCTGTTGTCATCGTACGCTTTCGACGCGAAAGTGAGGTTGACAGGCATTCTTCTGTGTCGGACATGACTCCCATGGGAACACTGACGGTGGGGATGCCCAATTGTCGGATGGCACAATTACCGTTCGAATAAAGAACACCGTCGCGCCATGCATCCGTCGCAGACTTCTCGTTGACATCCGCATCCGCCTTGCCAACATCGCCGTTGCACGGCCATGATTATGTCGAGACCGAGCTCCTCGAGCCAGTCTTCGTAGTCTGTCTTGCGCTTAGACTCGAGGTTGCGCAGAGCCTGGCCCATGCCGGGGATCTCGTAAGTGGGAACGCGGCCGCCAGTAATGTGAGCGACAACGTCTCCATGGCGGACGAGCGGGTCGTTAGGGTCGTATTTGTCTGGGATTGACCCCGACGGACGAGGGAAGATGGTTCCCGAGTCCACCTGCGCGAGACTGGTCGCAACGCCTGCGTCGCCGTTGTTGGCGAGGAAGTCATCCCAGGAGTAGGCCATAAGCTGGCACATGTCAATCTCGTTGTGATGAGGAGGCGCGATGCTTTCTCCCGCAGAGCTGTTTACGTGGCCTGGAGAGTCTTCAAATTTAGTGACGACAGGGAAGTCAACCTCGATCACGGTAGCTCCAAGTCCCTCCAGCACCTTGCGAGCGTTCTCCCAGAGATCGACGACGGACTGGCGAGTATGGACCTTTCGAGCTGTGGGGTCAGAGCTGAAGCTGGCCGATGTACATCTTTGGGACGCCAATCTTCTTTCCTGAAAGAGCCCTCTCATCAGATAGATCCTGGTATGACTTTGGGCGGATACTGTTGACGTCTGGAAGTTCGACGAAGGGCTGCTCTCTCCAGAAGTCACATGTAGTCTCCTCATCTTTTGCAACAATGACATCCAGCAGAGCGAACATGTCTTCCACCGATCGCGTATGGGGAACGACCGTGTCACATGTCGGGAACAGTGGCCAGTTTCCGCGAATCGAAATCAGACCTCGGGACGGAGTGTAGGCCACCAGGCCGTTGTTCGATGCGGGAGATTGGCCGGAGGAAATGGTTTCCTCTCCCATACCGAAGAGACGAAAGCTCGCTGCAGTTGCAGTAGCCGAGCCGTTTGACGACCCTGAGGCGAAGGCTGCCGTGAGATAGTCAGCGTTGTAAGGCGACTCGGCACGCCCTGTAAACTCCGCGCTGCATCCCGCCAGCAGCCATGGGCGGCATGTTGGTCCGGCCCGATCATGGTGCCAGTCTCCTCTGATCTTTTTCGACCGTGAAAGCGTCCTCGTTCGCAGTAAGGTTCCTGAATGCAGGAGACCCAGCTGCCACGGTCATGCCCTTTATCTTGTACGAGTCCTTGATCGTGCACGGGATGCCATCTAACGGGCTCAATGCCTTGCCTGATGCGCGGCGGTCGTCCGACGCCTGCGCAGCTTCGAACACATCCTCGCTGATAATGGGTGTTGAGTTGAGAATTGTCGCGCGACGGTCATACTTTGCAATGCGTAAGAGATGCTTTGCAGTCAGCTCAACGCTGTTGATGTGGCCATCAGAGAGTGCCGATGCAAGGTCTTTGATACTAGCCTCCACAATGGATAGGGTCTTTCAAGTCAGTCATAAAAAGTTTGGCGCAGGCATACAAGAGCTGTAAGATAGCCCAGACTTACTGGTGGAGCGCTGAGAGAACCCATGATTATGCAAACCCGGTTTGTTTTCTGTACTAGGATCAAATGACGGTAGAGAACACTGAAGAGCTCGAGATTGTCATGAGAGACTTTAGTGGGCTGACGCTCTGTCATTTATGCTGATTCCTCGCGGGACGTTCACACTATCCAAAAATATCAAGTTCCATTGAATACCCATTCATCCGTGGAGACGTGAAATAATGGCGATCCGGGGTGGGCAGCATCTGGAGCGGTTATTATCGGTATGGTTATCAGCAGCTGCAGATTGCCCTCCGGCTTGTAAGGAGTTGCGACATTCAACAGCTGTTAATTGACTGTATCAGCCCGCAATCTAATCAGCAGACGTCCGGGGTGCATGGGGTGTGCGCTATCTTACCAATGCCACGTTATCGGGGGTCCTGGAGCTCTAAACTGAATAATGTGATAGGCTAGTGGCTTCCCACCTGGTATCACAACCCGTGGGACTCCGTCTTTCCTGCCAACCATGTGAAGTGTTAAGATATATATTCCACTCTTCCTCTACAGCTCCATCTCCATGCAGCTCACCGAAAGCAACATCATTAATTTACAAGTTCTTCCTCATCTGGCAACGCCACAATGGCGAGAAGTAGCCCCGATGAAATCGTCGATCAGGTGCCTGGCACCGTCCGCCTTGTGGACATTGGCGGCCAAGCCACCTCCAGCCTCCACGACAGCTCTCATAAAGATATTGTTTTGATCCCGCGGCCAGCTGATCCTCAACGATCCGCTGAACTGGACGTACCGCCGCAAGCTTCTCGCTGTCAGCATGGCATATCTCTACGTCTTCGGAACTGGCATCGCGACCTCACTTCAGTATTCTGTCCTGGCGGACATCACAGCAGATACTGGCATCTCCACCGCAAATCTTGTTCAAGGCACCGGTGTCATGTTCCTGTTCTTCGGCTGGGCCTGCTTGCTATGGCAGCCCATCGCCCTGACATATGGCCGCCGTGGGGTGTACCTCATCACTATGCTCCTCACGGTTCCGATGATGGCGTGGACGGCATACTCGTCATCTGCTGGAGAGTGGTTCGCACACCGAGTATTGATCGGCATAATTGTCTCGCCCATTGAGTCCTTGTGCGAAGTCACAGTGTATGACCTCTTCTTTGCACACAACCGCGGCACTTACATGGGACTGTACGTCTTCAATCGTCGGGTCCAACTTCTTAGCTCCACTTGTTGCCGGATGGTTCAATGATGCATACGGATGGCGCTGGACTATGAACTTTGGTACCATCGTATGTGCAGTGTGCTTCGTGATTCTGTTCTTCTTCTATGGAGGAGACTATCTACTTCCGCAACACTGCTATCGAGGGAGAAACATCTGGTAGCAGCACTTTGGGGAACGAGAACCTGGCGAGAGGCAAAAGAGAACACAGACCTAGAAGAAGCCCCCAGTACCTACAGCGACGACTGACACAACACCGCCACACTCCATTTCCCCGAGCCGGAACATCAACGCCGGCTGGGGCAAGTACGGCCTATTCAAAGCATTGCCAGGACTACCGAGACCTCGATATGCTGCGCATGGTATACAGGCCTTTGTATAATAACTCCGGTAGCCTTACTAGTAATTGAAATTCCATTAACAATAATGTTAGATCATATGTGATTATTATTTTACTTATTAGAATCTTTATTATTGGCCGTATTTTTAGTTTTAGATATCTTGTTGTTTTATATCTTCTTTGAGAGTATATTACCTCCATTATTTATACTAATAGGTTTATTCGGATTAAGTAATAAAGTAATAGCTAGTTTTTATTTATTTTTATATACTTTATTTGGGTCATTATTTTTATTATTGTCTATTCTAACCATGGTTCCATAATGGGAACAACAGATTTTGATGCCATATATAAAACTAATTTTAATTATTCTACACAATTATTTTTATTCTATGGTATTTTTTTAGCCTTCGCGGTAAAAACACCTACGATATTTTTAAACACTTGATTATTAAAAGCTCACGTTGAATCCCCTTTAGGTGGTAGTATTATACTAGCGGCTATTGTTTTAAAATTAAGTTTATATGGTATATTTAGACTTATATTACCTTTATTACCTAAAGCTTCTTTAGATTATACATATATAGTATATCTTAT